>RJJA01000118.1:0-12290 GCA_003724045.1 Lepidurus arcticus
TCGCCCGATCGGCGTAGCTTGCCGTCCGGACGGGCCGAGACCCGCGCCGAGAGCCTTTGGGCAAGTTTCGGTTTGGCTTTGCAGTCGAGAACCCATCCCCTGGCAATGGGACCGCACGAGGCGGTTCCCACTATGCGGGTAACACTCGCTGCATGGTGTTCAGCGGAGCCCGCAAGTCGCGACGCGAAGAAAAAGTCAAATTTTTGTGATTGAGTTTGTGAGTTAATAAAAGCACTTAGAGCACCTTTAAAGCTGTTTAAAAAGAAGTGTACCAATCTTCGTATGAAATTTTTGTTGGCTTGAAATTATCCCGTGCAAGCAAAGCGGAAATACTATGTTTAATAAAAAGAACAGTTTATTACAGGCTTTATTTTAGTTAAGTTTTGGTAAGTGATTTGGGTATATATAGCTGTTTCACGTATGGAGCTTTTTGCAAGTAAAATGTAAAAAAAAAAAAAAAAAGGATTGGATCTTTTTGATCGGATCGAATCGAGATTTTTTCCGATCCGGATCTAAATTTTCCGAAGATTTGCAGGATCGGATCGGCAAAAAATGGGAATGATCGGTAAGGATCTAAGATCAGACGAAAAAAAAAGATCCAAAGCACTGGTCTGTAAACATTGTCGCAAAATATTACCTAATATTATCCGACTGGACGATATCAATGATCAATAGGTTGGGAAATTCGATGTTAATCTTAACACGATATCTGTTTTACGTAGCAGTGGAAATGCGTGCTGGATCCCCACGTGTTACGGTTAACACCACACCAGGGTTAGGTTAGCAGTGGAAACATACCCTAAGACATCAAATGCAGACTTTTTTTAACACTAAATACTATTGGACCCTTATAAGATTATGGTAAACAGGTTTTCTGTTTAAAAACCCGGCTATCAGTAATGACACTTGTAGTGTCATAGGGTTGCTACACATTCTCCAAAGAATGACAAAATGATGTCACTTATCGCGCTGATGTTTTTTTTTTGGTTTTTTACTGGAGAACGTTAGTTGAAAATTCGAATTGAAAATTGGTAGTTGGATAGGAAATGAATTAGGTTCGATTAGGTTAGGATAACGATTTTCATGAACTTTTGGTGACGAGAATCGTTAAAACTTGTACTTGGCCGAAAAGCTTGGTTTGAACGTGTTGGATTATGGACCTGTCGTCCTACTGTCGAGTCGCTCTTCTGTCGCGTTGCCGAGACTCCGCAGTGCTTTGCATGTGTGTCTATGAACGTGCATTGCTTCTGCGCATCTAAAACGACAAACAGGATAACACTTAGGGATAACCTTATTACCACGTACTCACTTTGCATGAAATTCTCCTTAAAAATACGTTAAATAATGTCCAGGTGTTTCCCAATCCGCAATTTTGCCTTTTTTGGTGCCTGAAAAGTTAATTTGCATTTTGCAAATTTGTTAAGGCAGAAATGAAAAATCTAAACTTGTATTACCCTACGCATTAGCATTACGTACATTACTGTCAAGACATTTTGTGAAAATCTTGTTTACTTTTTAAATAAGTCTGATTCTACGTTCATATGCTATCACGGCGTGCAATACCTATAATAGCGTCGAAGCGAAACTAAAGAATGCTCAGCTCACCGGCGTTAAATGGCATACTTTTATTTATTCGATTTTGTACATAATATTCAATATTGATAGCCAGTATTGTAACCAACACGTTGTGGAGAGGACAATTAACTTTGAGGTATTGCAATAGACACACATTTGTGTGTATACATATAAGTGGGAAGTTAGAAGCGTTAGAAGCTCTCATGTTTCACTTCCGCATCGGAAATCGAGACCTTTTGCTTTTGTTGCTAAGAAAAAGGGGCTTTACTGTTTAACATGTCCTTCAACTTAAAGGCAACCCTAATAGGCTGTGACAGATGAAATGTCCCAATTATCCTTTTCCGTGCGCCTTTTTCTGTAAGGGCCGTGTCTTGTTCAGGGTATCTCCCGTTTTTTGGGCTAATAAAATGTAAAAAAAAAACTAAAAAAAGAAAACAAGCGGTACCGTATCCTTTATTGGCCCACAAAATATCTCAATTCGCTTATGAATTGTTGAGTCACTGTGGAACTTTTGCAAAATCCCACCAAAACCTAGTAATCCTTTCCTTAATCTAATAGACATGGGACCTTCCTGGTCTTAAACTATGTATAAAATGCGTTACTATTTTCAAATAATGTATTATAATTTAAAGAAAAGAAAACAATGGATAATTAGGGGATTTTTTTCGGGAAAAAAGGTTCCTTCTTCGGCTTCTTGGAGGGAAAAGTTGGACCATTTGAGCAATCGGAGGCATATCCTTCTGTAAACCATATCCTGGTAGGAACTTTAGGGATCTTCTATTCTTATACAGATACATTTATAGCATTGTACACCAACAATGCAATTTTCCCTTCCATATACAATTTAGAAGGGGGAAAAAGAACGAACGGGGCTATATTAAGCGCGCTGTGCGGTCCTTCACGATCTTGGCCGGAGAATTCCCGCTGGAATTCCCCTCTTCCCTCTAATTTCCATCTTTAAAACCCACCCATCATTAAAGTAGACTTGATATTTGGCTGGTATATGTGATTGACACACACGAGTCCGCAACAATAGCCAATGGTTGAAAGGAAAAGCCTTGAAAGTATAAGGAAACAAGAAAATAATTAATTTCTTCAAGCTATATGGAACTTCTTCCATATAGATTTTTTCGTTACAACCCTCCTTTACCCCAAGATTTTTTTAGATATAAAAGAAACTGAGTAGCAATGAAAGAAACTTGACCCTTTATCCGGGTACGCGATCTATAATACCAGTAAACTTGCAACTCTTTTGACCATTGTGACATCATAGCAAGGGATTTCCTCGACGTCACTTGTGCTTTTCCCGTGACTAGTAACTATTTTTTGTATACTATAAAAAGGGAGATATAGAAGTAGGTTTTTGCTCATCTTTTGTTAACCCCCCAAACAAGAGGACAAGACATTGTTAAGTACGCATGCTGGAGAGCTTACGTCAACTTTAGTCAAGTTGTCTGTCACATTGTCTGGCCGTGCTTTTCTTTCAGTTTTTTAGCAAATATTTCCCAATGTCTTCTTAGATGGTCGTGTCCAAATTAACATTCCGAAGCAAATTCCATGTGGGTTTGGAGCTAGAAACTATCCAACCCTGAAGTTGGGGATTCTGTATGGAGGAGGAAATTCGTTTATTCCTTCAATAATTAGAAAAAAAAATTTACAGAAAAGCGTTGAAACGTGGTCCCAAGTTCCGTCTTTTTTATACGTGTGATAATAGTACAGTATACCGTACCCAACGTAAGCTCCGCCCCTTGTCGGCAGATAGGCCCGCCCCCAAATTCGAAAAGGAAGTTCCCTGGGTTTTATGCGCCCACACTATATAAACGTCCGCGTGGCTCAGGCCTATATGGTTGCCAAATGAGCTCCAACTTGCCTCAGCTTCCACTCTTTTGCTGCCCAGTTGCTGAACAGAAATTGTAAGATAATTTTTCCCCAATAGTTCTGGCGGTTATTGGATCGAGGAAGAGCGGCCGTTGTAAATGCAAGCTGAATAAGTTCCCAAACTTATATGGACAAGTATGGAATTGGACGCCGAATATCAGAGTGACCTATAATTTGCGTGCTCCGTATTGAGAAGGTTATGCTAGTGCAACGAGACTGGAGCAAAAGTGACTTCAACGATCAAAAAACGGGTTTGGGAATCGGACTTGTACACATTTTCCTTTGAAAGTTGTGACCGACCCGGATGAATTTCACGATGTATTTTACGACTTGCGTTACGAGTGGTTGTCAGTCCTTTCTATATTGCTGCCAACACAAATAGGCCCTGTTTTTGGCCAAGTGTGAAAACATCGCCGAGTGTTTCGGAAAGTTGTGGGGTTAATTGCCTTACTACAAAAAGTAACAGTCACTTAGCTTGACGCCAGTGCTTCTGGATTGAAATTCTAAAGTTATTCACGAATCTATTAACTGAGATACACTACAAGTGACTATAAGTGTCAACTTTCAAAGTGATTTGGTGATGTAAGCGACTGCTGCAAAAGCAGAGAGGCGGATTTTAAGTGATTTACTTCCTTATTTTATTAATTCTTTAAATTGGTCATTGGAATTGTATGGGCTCTCCATGAGCCAAATTGGGTTCCTCCTCGGATGTAGTTTCCTACCGGGCTTTTTAGGCTCTGCTCCCACCCGCAATGCGCCTGGTGATTTTCGTGATCTTAGCCGTAAGTTTGATCTTAATAATTTGTATTATTTCTCAATTTCTGAAAAACGCATACAGGATAAGTAGTATTAAGAGTGCATGTTTTTTTGTGCTGATAAGACTTTTGGAGAATTTCCGTATTTCTCTGATAAGTTTCAGATTATCGAGGAATCTTTTTCTGGATTTCAGTATCCTTTAATTCAAAATTAAAAAACTTGTAATCTAACGGGATTACATTCAATGATTCCAACCAACTTCAACCGAGATTCTCGGAACCTGTTTTCGCGGAATTATTCATTTAACCACAGAAATTTTTCAATTAATTGCTTCAATATACTTCGAGATCTTTCATGTCTAACAATTTATTTTAAGCTCCTCATCTTTTAAGTATCCATTTTCTTATCAGTAAGGCTGGCTGATTCTCAGTTGATATTCTATTACGCGAAGGAATTGGTGCGTGCGTAAGCGTGTATCTGTGCAGTACACAATTGGAATACGTTGGGGAGTTACAAAGTGTGCGACAATGACGTCACGCGTTGGAAGCCTTGGTCAGCGAGTGGTGACAAAAGACTTGTCTGGTCATTTGAAATCTTTCTATGGACTGACTCCAGAGAATGCGTAAGGGGCCAAAATATCACGTCGAGGTGGGCGGGTGTGTCACATTCCGCTGTTGGTCGCTGTATATACTGCACATTCTATACCTGACTCAAACGCAAACATCCTTTGCAATCCCGAAAATCAATTCCTCAGCAGCTGGGGCAAACTTGCCAACTTTTAATCCCATCCTTCGGTAAATCCCCCCACCACTGTTATGCATATTGGGGCGTTTGCACTATAACTGCCAAGGTACTACATTCACATGTGCAATAAGCTCCAAAAAGCCCAAAGGTTTTGAGCACCCCTTAACCCCTTTTATATTCTTGTAGGCTGAGGTTTTTCAAACTTGAGAAATGAAGGAATTTTATTTTGAATTTTTCGAAAGCTCTTTCCCACCCTCCCGGTAAGCATGTAATAATTTTTAAAGGCTCATTGAGAGGGAAGCGTCAGAGCATTGTGGCCAGATTTGATGAGATTATCTTCTTCCTTCGCTTCTCGAGTTGTTTGCGCGCCTCGGAATCTTTGACAGGCCAGAAAACCCATTGTCGAAGCGACAAATCACCCAAGACCTCGTTTTAAGACCCCCTTTAGACTCAAATAGGAACTGAAATGTCAGGAATGTGGCTACTTTACAAGTCAGATAGTCAAATGGCCATTTTCGACTTCACCTTCAGTTTATACACATATACAATTTTTTCAACACGTCTGGAGAGTGTTTTACCCTCCCCCACAGTTGAAACATTTGAGGTAGGAAAGGTTTCGTCCTAATTAATTATTTCGGCTTTCATGTTCACTTTGGGAAATGTCAAAGTTGAGGAGAAACCTGGAGAGTTTAACCGTAGAAAGGCGCAGGATAGACTTAGATGTTAAGTAAAATTAATTGGCAGACCTTTTGAGTGTGTCAAAGCGTTTAAAGCAATACATTTCTGTGTCGATCACTAAAAAAAGCTTGGCAAAAATGTGAGAAAGTCGAACATGTTATCTTATCACCACTGGACCAAAGTCACGGTTGTTCTTGTGGAGTTTCTCCCACTTTGCGGAAACGTCTTGACGGTTCCAAAAGCTACTTTGGGACCATGACTCAACAACTTTATCATAACGAGACAGAGGAGCTGCTGCAACCACCTTTTGGATGAAACACAAATATCCCTCTCGATTGTTTGTTTGCCGTTTTCCCACGCACACGCACGCATACGCATAACGCACCAGCACCTTTCAAATTCCCAAGTTTTCAAATTCTCGTTAAAACTTGTAAGCTTTTGACAAAGTGGGGCTTGTTGCTCATCAGGGGATACGGTGGTTCTTAGTTCCCCCAAGAATTCCCAGCCATTAATAAACAACGTTGTCAGTATGTGCCATGCCGTGTTTGGCGAGGGATTCGTAACCTGTATTGTGAAATTGTAAAAGTTGCGTTTCTGCGTTCTGTAGGCAATTTTGCTGGTAACAATCATCTGCGACGCCAGTAGTACTACCACTGCCTCCACCTCCTCCCCCAAGAAGGACAAAGGTACCAAGAACAATCATAAGCACCATAAGAAGCACCCCACCACCACAACGTCCATCCCCTCGAATCCACTTCTTGCCATGACTTCATTAGAGTCCCCTCATCAGTAAGTTGTACTTTAAAAAGATTTTGTGTTCCAATTACAGTTGTATTTACATTTTCTTACCGGTTTTATTCCACTTTTCTAATCTCCGCTTGATACGAGCATGCTATGTTTGTTACACAAATGGAGTAATGTAATATAGGTTATAGCTTGTAAGAAAAAGAGACAAAGTCTTACAGTTATGAGACGAATGAATGTGAATGTACGCGGCGTGTCACAACACCCTTCACCCGTGTTGTGTATACCGTATATGGGGGCAACGTGACTATACTCCTATAGCTTGGTTTTTGGCTATACTTTGGTGTTTGGTCTTCCTAATACTCTTTCCATGTTTCAAACAGCACAGTAAGGACACTTAGGCAAAGTCCCGTACGGAGATGTTAGGAAAAAAAGATAAAAAAGTTTGGAGGAAAAGCAAGTTTCGCTGCTCTGTGCTAATTAGTTGGAAGACGATGCCGCAAAACCAAACGACGATCCACACCTGTTAATTTAACAACCGGCTTTTCCTATTATTCTGTGACAAAACTCTTTCGGGGGGAACGACTTTATGTGCTACCAGACAAGAATCCGCTTTCTTATCGAGTCTCCCGAACTTGGCTTAAAAATGAGTAAAAGCTGGTACCGAAAAGTATCGCTATATAGCTTAGATTTTGTTTTAGGAGAATTTGCCAAAACCGTCGTTGCCACTTAACAACTGGCTGCCATCATGAATCACTTTTAACAGCTGATGGTAAATGTTATTTTTTATTTTATTTTTTTATTTTCCAAGTTAACAAAGCTCTAGACAAGGAAGCGAAGTGCCAGGATACACAGTACCTAAATTGGCGTTGTATCTAGCAAGCACTTACAAGAACACAGTAGTTTCGTCTGATTGAATATCTTAACCTTAACGGACGTCATATTTTTGGACACCCTACATCATTGGGCGGCTCCAAAAGTGACACTGAAGGGTTTGCAAAGCTTATTACACGGTTCGACCGAAACAAAACCAGTCTGAGTCAATGGGAATAAAGTTTGGTAGAAGCATAGAACCGATTTTAAGATTTCAATGTTGCAAGCAAAAAAAGGACGTGTTGCTTTTGGAAAACCCGGAGATTTTCGGGAAAAGGATCTTAGTTTTTATGAGGTTGCGCTCAAGTACCCACTCTGCGAGCGTCAGCAGGGACTACAAGTGACAACGAAGGGGTTTTAGGGATTCTAGAAAGCTTCGCAAAACGGTCCGACCAAAACAAGACAGTTGGTCTGAACTGAGTTTAACGGCGGTTTCCAACCGAGTCATCTCCCCACAGTCAGCAGCGAAGAAATTCGTTGTTGGTTGCGTCCTCCAATCTGAATCCTCCAATCAGAATTAGCTTATTGCTTAGAGGGCACGATAGGCAAACTTTGCATAGCAACATGTGTCGTCTACGCTTAAAATTGAATTATTTGGAACACTGGTCCTTCAGCCGAGGTTTTATCGAGGTTTCGTTGAACCACGAATTCAATTAACTGGATGCGTGCAGCCAACCAAAGTCCTCTTCCCTACCCAAAAAGAAAGGTATTGCGCAAGTTCTACTCGTGTCTGATAGTATCGTGTCCCTTTAAAAAAAGAGGAAAAAAAATCCATAAAATTAAGGATTTTTTTACGCTGGATTCGAGATCGTTTGAGATCGGAGCTATATATCGTGTTTCATTGGCTATTAAAGGAAGGCTTGGCTCCTCGTCTACTCGACTGCACGACGGGAGAAGCTGTCAAACGGACAAACGTATTGCTGCAACCACACAATAACCTGCTCTGGTGTGTGTCCTCAATGCAATTTGCTTTTCATCTAAGAAACATTTTTTCTTTTCTTTTTTAAACTTGGGCTTGTGTTTGTGACTTTGGAGCCAATAAGACTCATCCGGTTCTGAGAAAATTTGCTATTTTTCCTCTTCTTTATTGGACTTTAAAATTCCTTTTTAATCCACTTTCGGTGATACCCTGGGTTGCTTCTACTTATGGCAAGGTGAACCGGCAAAGGCGCTAGTTATACCACCATTAGGACATTCTTCCTATAGTTCTGGCTATCCTTATTTCGCATGCAAGCACACTCATTATCTTGTCTCGTTTTTTTTTCGTTTTTTGGAGGGCGCATGGTAAGCAGGTGACTTGAACACCAAGACTTTGGGGGTCCCGTGACAAGTTATTTTTTGCTAATTGGTCATTGCTCGCCCCAAACGCAGGAGTCCTGCCCTTAATCGGAGGATCGAAAAAGAGGATGGATTTGCAGACCTCACGGAAAACCGACATCATTCCCCAGCGCAATCCCAACATCCCAAACCAAAAAAGGCCAAAACCAAACCAAGTTCCGAAAAGCCAAAACAGACAGAGACCCCCCTTCATCAAAGTGATATTCGAAAGAATCGCGGGAAGAAGTTACGAGATTGGGCATCGCGGAATAAACGGATACACAGAGAATTGCTCCACTTGTTGGCCCAAGGTGACGGCGTAACCGATTTGCAGACGCTCGAGTGTTGTCCTTCAGTCGTCGAAATGGTGGAGCCACTTGGTGGAATCAACATGGCGGGCCATCACGTGGAGTTGTACCGCCAAGGCGAGATCGGCCAGCGATTCTATGAACGCTCATGCGAAGCCGATTTCTTGGGCGCCAACAAACCCTGTCGCTTTGTCGACTCGAAACTCAAGAAAGTGTCCAGGTGTGTGCAGAAATACTCGTACAGTTACGCCCTCGTGCGGGACTCCTTCTCTGAAACTAACTATCGACTCGACTACATCAAAATACGCAGTGGCTGTGCCTGTGAGATCGTGCCACCCTTATTAGGCCCAGAACTCCAAACGCACAGTTCCAATTCCACGGTGCGATAACGTCTGCAATTATATTTTTTTTAAATGATAAAAAATAAACTCCTAAAGACGGTTGTTGTGTTGCTCCCCGCACAATTCTCCACAGATGTGCAGCAAATTTGTTGTTTACGCTTTTTTCCATGCCTCGACTGTGAATGATTTGCGTAATAAAAAGAGACTACACTTCCTAATACTTAATACTTCCATCTACGGTACACTCTCCAATTGATGAGCTTTTGAAAGACTTACGAATCAGTGTTTTAAGATTGCAGATATTATATATGTCACTTTGGAAGCTGTTCTTTTCTTAATAGAGCGTGTTCTCTCTCTTCAATCTGGAAAATAAACGATGCCGATTGTAAAACATGGGAAGAAACACCTTAGAAAAAAAGAACTTGGGAGTAGTTGACAAAAAACTGGTATTATAATAAGTTTCGTACCACTCTACAAGCCAAGAAAAAAAATTAAAGTTCACCAGCAATTGTGCTCTCAAGGAAGTGTTCAAGACAGGTTTTTTAATATAAACTGTAATGGGCGGAAACCAGAATCTTATGATTTTGGGAGGGTTGAAAAACTGTGGAGGAGATGAATCTTTGACCTTTCTAGTTTGCTTTTCAGTTATGCTACCCAAGACAGTTCACGTTTGCAAGTTTTCTTTTTTTGTCTGTAATGAAACCCGGCAGTGATTAAAGCAAAAGCTAAATGGCCGTTTTCCGTTTAAACACAACCGAAGAACATAAGATAAATAAATCGAATCTGTCTTCTGTCTGTTCTAGCTCCACCTCTATGTGAAATTTAAAAAAAAAATGTCTGGAAAGAATGAAATGGGGAGGTAACGGATAAAAGGAGAGAAAAAGGGAAACAATATAATTTAACCATACTCTAATAGCCATGAATAATCTAATAATTTAACCGAGCACGTGGCAAGGGATATATGGAAACTAAAAAGAAAAAATATAAGTATTCTTTTAAGGTGGGGAAGTCGGACAGTGAGAGCGAAAAGGGAGACCAAAAAAAAGTAAATTATACAGGAAGCCATATTATTCTCTTTTGAATCCATTTTTTTCATCTTGTCCTAATAGCCCGCCAATTCTGCAAAGGTCTGGTCCATTTCGTCTGCGATGGCTTTGTATTTCTCCTTCTCGTGCACCAATTCATCTAAAAGTGGTAGAAATTGGATTACTAATACTGAAAAAAATCAGTTAAATTTTTGAAAATAATAAATGAAATTAATAGCCCAAAACCCAGCACCTTTTGCTTTTCCCCAAAGTCTGATCCAGCAGGTGTAGGTAAATGTGAGCAGAAAGTGGTTTATATTGAAGCGAAGCTCGAGAGAAGACAAGAGTATAGAGGATGTTTGGAAACTCGCAAACGAAATGAAAAGAATTGCAACGAAGAGTGACTGGTCTTAATTTATGCAGAACCAAATATTACAGACGTTTTTTGTGTCTTTAACGAAACTTATACACCAATAAATAATGTATTCAGGAGAGGCAAAAAGAAAATTTGTCTGGGCAAGACAGAAAGAAAAATATCAAGAAATTGGACAGAAAGAAAAATTATAATAGGTTTTGCTAGTAACTAAAAAAAGAACAAAGTTAAAGATTAAGTTACAACCCTATTTAAGTAATGATAATAAAACTGTTTTTGTTTGCCCCTCCAAAAAGTTGTGTGGTAAGAAGTTGCTGTTGAAAGGCAACAGAGGAAGGCGGGGCCAACAAGCAGTTTTTTAAGCGAACCATAAGGTAGCAGCAGAGGAGGACGAGGAGGAAGAAGTTGGCATTTCTGTATTTGTTTTTTAATAGCCCGACAATTCTGAGAAAGTCTGGTCCAGCTCGTCCGTGATGGACTTGTACTTCTCCTTTTCGTGCACCAGTTCGTCTAGAAGTATGGTAAATGTGCGGAAATAGGGGAGAGGAAGAACGGAAAGAAAACAAAAGAAAAACAAAGCCACCATTAGCCACCAAACCTAGCCTGTCCGTAAGTCTTTCAAGTCAAAATTTCCCGCAATAAATCATAAGTAAGAAATAAAAGATAGTTTGCGTGCAAGAGAGAACGTTCAAAGTTCCTGTTTTGTTTACCCACCGTAAGCCACGCCTCTAGCCTTTCCATCCTGTCCTTAAGTCTCGTGTTAGTAAAAAAAGTTCACAAAAGAAAAGCACGAAACTACATTTGATATCTACTAGTATAAATGGCAGCAGTACTATTAAAAAAGTGCCGAAATTAATCCAAGCTTTGTCCGTCTACTTGTTCGTTTAACTGGTATTATTTACCCACGCCATGCAATGAAGTCTAGAAAATGCCCTCCAATCTCAAGCAATTAATTGAGTTCTGCTGTTTAGGTACAAAACAGTTAATTTGTTTTAACTAGATTAAACAGGTTAGATAACAAAACAGTTGATTTGTTTGCAAAACAGTTTAGATGCAAAACAGTTGATTTGTTTTGTAACTAAATTAAACAGGTTAGATAACTGACAAAAAAATTCCCCCCAACAGAACACCAACCAGTTACGACATTGAAAAGACTGTTTGCATCACGGAACCAAGCGTGATAAGTAAAAACACCAGTCGAAACCGTAAATTCAGGTGCCCTGACAATTCCTATTAGGATTCTTCTGTAAGGAGTGAGTTATTGCTAATTAAGACTTGCCAGGACGCTACGAGGTAAATCTACATCGTAAAAATCTGAAGATAAAAGCTTTGTCGTCAACAAAAGACGATTCCGACAATTAACACGCTTCCTCATGCTGTCTTTAAGTCTCGTGTTAGTCAAAAAAGTTCACAAAAGAAAAGCACGAAACTACATTTGATATCTACTATTATAATCGGCAGCAGTACAACTAAAAAAGTGCCGAAATTAATCCAAACTTTGTCCGTCTACTTGTTCGTTTAACTGGTATTATTTACCCACGCCATGCAAAGAAGTCTAGAAAATTCCCTCCAATCTCAAGCAATTAATTGAGTTCTGCTGTTTAGATGCAAAACAGTTGATTTGTTTTGTAACTAAATTAAACAGGTTAGATAACTGACAAAAAAATTCCCCCCAACA
>RJJA01000118.1:12340-51658 GCA_003724045.1 Lepidurus arcticus
CTGACAAAAAAATTCCCCCCAACAGAACACCAACCAGTTACGACATTGAAAAGACTGTTTGCATCACGGAACCAAGCGTTATAAGTAAAAACACTAGTCGAAACCGTAAATTCAGGTGCCCTGACAATTCCTATTAGCAATCTTCTGTAAGGAGTGAGTTATTGCTAATTAAGACTTACAAGGACGCCACGAGGTAAATCTACATCGTAAAATCTGAAGATAAAAGCTTTGTCGTCAACCAAAGACGATTCTGACAGTTAAAACGCCAAAAGGAAAAAAAGCGAGCAAAAATGCTGAATGTGGCGAAGCAGGAAGTGTGTTTTCGTTCGTTAGGAAAATAAAGAGTAAGTTGCTTCCAAACCTGTATGTATGTGTATGCGAAACGGATTCAAACGGGCGTGGCTACACTCTTGTTTTTACATATTTTGGATATCTTGCAATGTGGACTCCATCTCCTCTTGCAGGATCTTGTTCCGCTCCTTTTCGGCTAATAGGTCGTCTGCAAGGCCCATGCGTGTTAATTTAAACAAAAGATCACACACAAACACGAGATTTAAGATTAGTCACAATTCATATCCAACTAATCTAATCAGGTTAATATTTGTGTCTGAGTTGCGCAATAGAAATGAATGTTACAAATGATACTTCTATTCTTTTGGGGGGAGGGAATAAAATTAAAACTAAAACATGCCCAAAAAACGTAAATCGTACCTTCCAGTCTGTCCACTTCCTTTTGCAACTTCTGTACGGAGCGCTCAGCAAACTCAGCGCGGGCTTCAGCCTATGGGTAGATAAATATTATCAGTTTCTGGCTTTTCAATCAAACTACCGTAAAATAACACAAAGTACAGCTCAACATGCTTCAGCAACAACGCTCTACTTAACTACGAGCAAAAAACTAGCCACGCCAATCAAAGCTTACCTTCTGAAACTTAAACTTTTGTCTCATGTTGGCTATAAATAATTTCTGTTTTCTCTTTCCTATTTTTTTTTTTTTTTTTTTTTATAAACATGATGGGCTTACCTCCTTAAGTCTTGACGTCAACGACTTAATTTGAGTTTCGTATGCTTCTTCACGGGCTGTGGCCTATAAATGTCAGAAGGACAAACGCAAAAACAGTAAAACCGTGCAATGCCATCTATCAACGCGACTACGAACAGCACAGTCAAAATGCAAGGGAAGATTTGTTGGTTTGTTCAAAAAGGGTGGGGGTCTAAAGGTGTTTGTGAGGGAAGGCTAACTAAAATCTGGATGCAAGTGTGCCGAAACTCAAGCTGCACTCTTTCAAACAAGAGATTTTGCGCGGTACATGTACCTGCTTGAGCCTGGTCGTGAGCGTTTTAATTTGCTCCTTGTAGGCTTCTTCACGTTGGTTGGCCTAAACACGAGCCAAATGGTGAACGCGGGCAAAGGTTTCAAGGATTGAAAATGAGGTGAGGAAAAGGGATTTGGTTTCAATGATCGAAATATTTTAGAATTTTCGTCTTGTAATTATTTGAGAATTTTTTTAATATAAAAAGCCAAATTTACCTTCTCTTCAGACACTTCAAGGGACTTGAGGTTGTTGCCTACGACACGCAATTCTTCTTCAAGCTCCACGATTTTCCTGTAAAATATAAATTCTTTAGGGACTGCACCATTCTCAAGAAGTAATAATAATAACAAGAAGAATATCATGCTCAAACCGTGACACATTCGTAGCAACACAGAGAAAGCGTGTAAACTTAAACTATACAAAGTGCCCAACCAAACTTACTGCTCGCCAAGCTCAGCACGTTCTTCTGCACGCTCCAAATCGCTTTCAAGCATCACCAATTTGCGAGCAACCTGTGGTTAACCAAAAAACCAAATACAAATAGGAAAACCATGCGAGTCAGTTTTCACACAAACACACAACACCATGCGATATACGGTGTAAAAAAAACTTAAAAAACGGGTAGCTCTGGCTCCATTCCCAAACTTCAATTCATACTATTTCCACAAACAAATCAAACTTAACACTCATAACTTGCTCAACAACCAATCTGCAAAATAAAAGGTGAATTAAGGCTTACGATTCACCAGTCTCGGCACGCTCTTCTGCGCGTTCCAAGTCAGCTTCAACCATGGCCAGCTTACGGGCCACCTACATACAAAATTCCTTCATCAATCACCCATTTTTCGGGGCCCATGGTTAACAAGTCACACTATCTCCCTTCGAAAAACTCCCTAAACGGGGAGGGTTAAAGTCACACCAGACGAGCTAGACAAACTCCACGTCACGGTCCAAACGAATTGTTACGATTGTAAAACAATAATAATAATAAAGGAGGTGGAGAACAAATTTCTCCCAGTCATGCGGTGGTAAGTGTTAACAGACGAACAATGGAGTTTTCATCGCTGAAGGGAATCAGATCACAGCACAACTGGTTATTGCAGTAATGTCATGCTCCTAGAAAATTAGTTGAACCTACAAAATCAAGAGTACTACCTTTTGGTTAGAAAAAAAAGAGAAGAAAAAAATGTAAAATAAAAACTAAGGTAATTTTTCATTCTCGGGGGAGCAAAGACTCGCCTCGTCGTATTTGCGGTCAGCTTCCTCAGCCAAAAACCGCGCTTCCTTCAACTGATTCTCCAGGGCGTCCATACGCTCTTCATCGGACAAGGAGCGGTTCTCCAACACCTTGCGCATACTGGTGGATAAAATACATGATTAAAATAGTTCGCTTTCTCCCCTCGTGAGAATCAAAAGTCGACTCTAAAAAAATTACGCCGAGGAAGAGTCCTATTACCAACACAGTCCTAAGAATAATGCACCCATGGAATACGTAACAGTCCAGAGCTCCCTCAATGATTCTATAGATTGTAAAACATAAACTTATACCCCAAATTTTGAGCCTTCGAAGTAAACAAATTCCTAATAAAAACTCCTTTCTGTTGATTTTGAACCTTTTGCAGGCTGTATAACTACGCACCTCTTCGTATTTCCTGTCAGCTTCCTCGGCAATCATCTTGGCTTGTGACAACTGGGCTTCCAAAATCGTCACGCGATCATCTTCCATGTTGGTGCGGTTTTCGAGGGCTTTGCGTATTCTGAACGCCATGCACATGCCAATTCCAGGATAAATAAGGTCACCAGGAACATCCGGATAATAAGGTACAAAACCAAATAAAAGGAAAGAACAGAAAAAAAACAGACAAACACAATTGTTAGTTTTTCACGACAATATGAAATCAACGCACACTTATTAATCTCTAAACAAGCTAATTATTACTTTTCCTAGGCTAAAAATCCATCCAATCGTGAGTTATTAGAGTGCAAATATTAAAAATAAGGGCCAAACTTGAATTCAAGGTAAGATTGGACGTTAAATGCGTTAAGTTTCAAACATGCTTTTTCTCCCGCGCAACACGAAGTTATCCTGTCTCGTCCTTTTTAATCCGAACCTAAATGTTTTTCGCTCTTAAAAAATAGCCTTTTAATTGCTTCTGTAACTTTTATTTTTTTCGGAAAACGTAAGATTTTCTTCGCGAAAGAAACGATTTTTATTTTATTTTTTAAAGTTATTGAACCTCGAAAAGTCCTTTCACCTACTCAGTTTACTGTAAACCGGTTTGAGTTCGTAGACTGAAATCCCCCTATGCAAAATCGGAACGTATTCGAGCCAAAAACCTTCTCTTAGATTCCGACTCTAGGTCATATAGTCGTTTTACCAACTCTTTTTGTATGATAAAATAGATATGAAACTTGATTCCGCTAAATTTACCGTTCGGATTCATCAGCGGAGTGGGAGGCTTCGGCCAACTTGGTGGAGCAAGTGCCCAAACGCTCTTCACTGCGCTCCAAATCTTCCTCCAAGAGTTGGATACGTCGGTTCAAGGCGGCAACCTCAGCTTCAGCCTACGAAAACAAAATATTTCAAGATTAAACGCCATGGTAAGAAATGATTCACAAATTAAACACATTAATCGTTTCAAAAAAGGGAACTCGTGGAGAAAGTGCTTCTTTCGGTCAGGACAGATGGACGTGTTTAAGAGCTTCGAGATATATAGGACATGTTGGGTGAATCTGGTTTGGTGAAGTTGATATGTAGATTAGGCCGATCCTTCCCATGTATGGTCACAAAAACGTGTGGGATTTCTATGCAGCGTGACAAAGCTCACGGAATGCATGGCCCCAATTCTCCCTATTTTGGTGCGATACTTTTGGTATTACATCGTACTCAAATTCTTGATTTAACAGTTCAAAAAAAGGGTTCTGAATTGTGCACACGTGCCCAAATAAGCTCCTAGTATCTTTAAAAAGGGGGGAAATAGGGCAGACGGATACGATGAATGACGGGAAGTAGAATTTGTCATGTGTTTTGGGAATTGTTGGATGGTGTGTTACGGTGGTTTGGCGGCGTTACCCTAGCACACCCTTCCTTCGCTTCCTGTCACCGATTTTCCAAACCTATGCGTAACCTTTTTAACCACACCCTTTCATTAGGCAGGTTTTTACTAGCTACGAAGTACACCCCAATAATGAATCCATACGCATCAAAAGTTACACTTCATGGACCATCGCGTCCTTCTTCCTCTTTGAATTGGATTTCAATTGTGCCTATGCAGGTAAATTGCTTTGCTGATGGTGATGATACGTCAAACTTGTTGTTCCAAGCCACAAAACCCTATTCTCTCTTTTCCATAGCATTCAACCTTTTCCACAGCAGTATTTAATTTTGTTTTCTGTAAAGTGTTGTCTAAGCTTTTGAATATTTTTTTTGTTTCGGATTAGAATAGCCGTAGTTAGTAACCACAGAAAGGATGTAGAGATGTGACGACTTTCTTTCTAAATCCTAGTATAGGAGAAAAGGAAAGGTGCAAGGGGAAAAAGAGGTTTTGTGAGACGCGAAGAAAAGCCCAAGATAGAAGACCATATAAGGTCTGCGAATGCCTTGTGAGTCAGGTCTGGTTTCTAGCTGCTTATGGCTGTGGTTTTGGGCTCTCTTTTTTGGATAACCTGCAGCTTGCATTTTTGTTCAATCGGTGATTTCTCTACTTGTGAGCCGGTGAATTTTTGTTTGATTTAACAGTCTTTAAGGCGACAGAAAGAGCAGACGGGGAGCCGCAAAAATCAATACGTGACGCAAAACACGTTTTCTGGGTCGCAAAATGGCCTCAGCTGGACAATTCCGGGCGTGCCCAAATCTCTATGATGCGGTTCAAAATTTGCTGATTAGACCAAGTGGAAGATAATTAGCAAAGGCAACTGCCTAAACGAAAAAAGCATCATTTAATGCGAAATTCGAGATTCTTGTTAAGGTTTTAGTTTGTATAGCCGTTAGCAGATGGCGTGAAGGCGGCGAATCTTGCTCGTCTTCCCAAGGGGGGGGGGAGTGAAAAAGCTAGAGATGGAGGCCGACACTCACTTCTTCTCGCCTCACAACCTCGACGTGCAGTTTTTTTTGCAATTCTTCAGCATCCTCTTGGTATCGCTCAGCCTCTTCTTTCTGCTGTCTCATTTTCTTTTTGAGGACATCCAACAAAGTACTGCCTTGTCCCTGATGGTTCACAGCGCTGCTAGCCATTGTTGGTTCTGTTCTGGGTCCTCTTTTTAGAAAAAACGAATGGCAATCTTAAACTTGTTCACTCTTGTGGAGTGTCACAGCACCCTGGGATCGATTTCGCAACTATCCTTTGCAATGTGGGCACTCTTGAATCGTGGTTTACACTCGGATTAACTGTAAGTTTGGAAAGCAAACGGTCTTTCGTTTGAGAATTAGGAGAACCACCTGACAGACACGACCACTCCCTGGCGTATCGAAGCCCTACGAACACATGAATACAAGCCAGACTTTTAGTGCGGCCAAAGGAAGCCGGGCTCTACACGCCGGGAGCACAAGCGAGGGGATTGTTCGCGAACAAGTAACCCACCCCTAGTGCGCTAACTTGGCTCGGTAAAAACGGGACAACCTAGCATGGCTCAACGCCCGGATCGTGGAGTGGAGTTGCACGACAATGCCAAAACGAGGAATACCATTAAAGGTGTAGAGTGTAAAAAAAAATAGATAAGGTTCAAAGATAAAAAAGGAGACTTGCCTTAATATTTTCCCTTGACAAAAACAATAACTTTTTTTTCTTATAATATGAAAGTTGGGATGTGGTAAGGTAGTTTTGTTCTATCTAGCTTGTCCGCATGCGCGGTTTATGGGCGGGGCAATCGAGATAATATTGTGACATTCGTTCAAGACCCATTTCATTGACAGTCGATGACCTAGGCTTTATTGGCAAAGTAGCAGGAAGCATGCACCGGTACAATGGCTCTTTCTTTTTGACAGCATAGGGCAAACAAAAGCGAAAATAGGTAAGTTGGCTAATGACCGCAGCACAGCTGCCAGGTGTTGCGTGTGAAGTCATCCGCGTTTCGCAAGAAAATTATGGAAAACAAATGGTGTCTATTGATGAGTTTTTCTTAAGAAAATTCCACAGCCCAGCTGAGCATAGTAAACTAACATAGCCTTACAACATTTCATGTTTTGTCAAATATTCTATTTGCAATTTTGGAGTTTGTGTTCAGAAATCAAACACTGTTGTAGAACCGTTTGAAGACTTGACTAGAACTTGTTGGATGTTGGTTTTGACGGTTGTTGATTGATTTGAGGTTAAGATTTTAAGAATTCCAGTAATTCGTTGCAAAACTGTCAGAAATAAGTTTCTTCCGGACTGTGTATGCTATAACACTAGTTGGCTGGTTACATGAAATGCACAAACAGGGTGCCGTTATGTTGCTAGATAGGCCTAACCCCAACTATCTGAAAGCTTAAGGCTATTACCAGCAGCTTATCAGATTACGTCAAGTTCAGTTAATGTTAAGAGTAGACCCGATAGCCACGAAAGCTAGGACTTCCTTCATAATACGCACAAGGAAAGGACAGATTAGGAAACTTGATAGTTGCAATGAAGGGTGGGTGGTGGGGGGACTGACCCTTTTTAGCTGCGAATTGAGTATGTTATGCAGCTCATTCTTGATGATGCTGAATTTCATCATGGTATCTGAGCTAAAGACGGAAGAGCCAAACGCGAAACCGGGGTAATCCTCACACCGGTTTTTGCGCCGTGCTAGTTTTTCGGCTACAACTTCCGTGCATACACTCTGGCAGCGCAGTCGGGAAAGTTCGGCGGCTTCCAAGTCTTCTTCAAAGTACGCTGAAGTCGATTCATTGTTGGCCGGACCGGGCCCGCCAATTGGATCCGGTCGAACACCGGATGGAGCCGAGGTTTTGTTATGGTCACTACTACCCCAATCCGCGTGCCAAGAATTGCTGTTCACGTCCGCGGATCGTACTACGTACGGGTGCGAGCCCCGCCCACTCCGCGCACTATCGCGCATCGGCCGTGCACTACTCCGACTATTGTTATTGCTAGATGGTGTTTCTGGTGCGCAGGCTGTAGGCACGTGATGCCGTTCGAGGATACTTCGCACAGTTCGACTAACACTAGGGTGTTGTTGTTGTTCGTTGTCCAAGTCTTGACGCGGTTTAGGCCGTTGAGCCATTTAAAAAAAAAATCCAGAGAATTTTGAGCAAAATTTAACGAACGTTTTTATTCCACTGCAGTCTGCGTCACTGTCCCTGTCTGTGCCAGGCACACATGATTTCCTGCTCTAACTGTTCTGTGGAGTGCAGGGCCTGTTTGTTGGGCTTACTCACGCTCCTTTGCTTTAGCTTGTGGCTCGGGCTTTGGAGTCGAAGCAGTTCGGGACCGAAGCCAAACTCGTTTTCAAGGGAACAGAACACGAACCCAGAAAGGAAAACGGCCAAGACTTTATACAAGAGGGTGTTATTGCGGGACTTAGGCGAAGTCAGGCGATGAAAGGGAAACTCCAAGATGGACAAAAAGAATTTTCTTCTCGGTTTTTCACCAGTTTGAATAAACCCCAAAATAGATGTCCATGAAACGGTACTCTTTTGGACAATTTTTTTCCACAGCCAGCTGCGAGCTTATTAGCCCAAGAACTAAGTTCTCTTTCGTCACTCGATCTTTGCAGTTTTCCTATTTTCACACGAAGGAAGAAGCCCCCAGGACCGGCCAATGGTTCGGGTTGGTTGGCCTGTGTTGTGAATCCCCCCTTATTTTAGCCTGTTTATGTCTATGTTCCTTGGGTTCTCCACAATTTTTCGAAGACCGTTGGCCTTTAGCGAAGCCCCTCGGTACACGAAGAAAGAGACGTTGTGACGTCACGACGTCGCACAGCTTAACGGCCCTAAACTTTCCTGGTTGCTCTCTTTGCTCAAATACTAATTATAGCCATTGGCGACCTCCACCAAATAGGACCCCCTCGCCCCCCAGGGCTGAACTTTTCTTAAACTTCCGGTTTGATAACTATTTGAGCTGTAAGACGTCAATCTCGTTGGCTACCATCTTACCAATCAAGTGCAATTGATATGACAGTCACGTGGTAAAACACAGCATCCTTATGTGAAAAATTCTGTATCTACTAATATGTATGAGTCTTACTGAAACTTAGTAACCGGGGTAATGGATGAGACTTCTGAGGTAAACAAAATGGTGTCATTACGCAACAAAAAGATCCGCGGATTTGGTACATTCTTTTCCCTTTTTTGTTTTGTTGCTGTGTAGTCAGTTATCTGAAATGGTTCATCTGGTACAAAAGTCATGCTTTCACGCTCTTCAAGGCTCTCGTAAAATGCTAATATTCCCGGCGCCGGTTGTTCAGTGTTGTATATAATCAGCTTTCTGGTTTGTATCTTTATTCCTTTTTTGTTCCTTGGAGTCGGCCGATTAAGTGCGATCAGAAACCGGCTTTGCTTGCTTGATATGTGCGTATTTGAAACCAAAGCTCTCCGCAAAATCTCCAGAGCGCTCGACAGAAAATCTCCTTAGATGTGACGTCACGTATAGGATTCGTTCGTGGCCGTATATGGAGCGGAAGCTTTTGCTCTAGCTCCTGGTCGCATGTCTAGCCGAGGAGACGAGACTTAACAAAAACCCTACACTCGGGGGGTGTGAGGCTCAGCATCTCAATATAGCACCTAGAGCAACTTTAGCGGAACCGAATTCCTCCACTTCCGTTGTAGTAACTCTGGAAAGTGATTACTTCACTTGCGCGCTATTGAATTAAGGATAAAGGCAGGCTCAGACTGAACAACCTGGAATTTTATAGCTTCAACTATCAAGGTAGTCAAACCTAGGAATTTCTGGGCCATTGTTGGACGCTGGGTTGCAGCTCCTTGTAAACCGTAAAAGGAGGTCAAGGGATCGTTTTCCTTTCGGCCACGGAAAGTCCTCCTAAGCCTGCGTCTATAAAATAAGAACTTTCTCCAACACTGAATACTGCAACAACGAACCACATGTGTGAAGGAACGCGAATTTCCTTGCCGTTTCTAGTCCGATTTGCCAGTTGTTACCTAGCTGACCCAATCCGCTGTCTCGCGAATCACCTAGCGGTTTCTGAACCAAAGCAGATGGCTTGTTTCCTCATACTTTATCTATATTGCGTGTAACTGTTCAAATATGGCTTACGTCAGTTGTACCCACATTCCACGTCATGTTTCTCTTTCTTTAACCCCATCCCGGTAACCCAGGGACGAGTTTGACCCGCTATATACCTGCTTGACATTCTTCTACAAAGTTTCAATGCCTAATTTTCGGATTTTGGAAGGTCAACAACAGACCGTTTTTACGTCTCATGGTGGGTTAGAACTTAACCACAAAATGTCCTTAATTGGGCCGTTTGATATTTTTATGAGGTAAACCTAGGGCCTATGGTTGGTTTACTACTTCAAGAAGAAACTTTTCGGGCGAAGAGTTGGGGAAAATCGGTTAAAAAGATGGACTTACGTTCTGAAGAGCCTTATCCTTCTCTTCCAGCTTGGTATTGGCAGCAATCAATTGTTCTTGTACGGTGTCCAAGTCGTTTTCGAGTTGTTGCATCTTCTTTTGAAGGGCACGCACTTCCTCCTCAGCCTTTATTCCATATATGGTAAAGGGAGAAAAAAATTCGTGTTAGCCCATAATTCATATAGTTGGTAGCTTATCATCAAAACGCACCTTCTCGGCGCGGAGGGCGGCATCGCGAGCCTGCTGTTCGCAGGTGTCGGCGCGATCCATCGCGTTATCCTTCTCCAACTTCATCGCCTGCATTTTCTTCTTGATTGCGTCCATGGTGCTGGCTGTATTTGAACGAGGCGCTCAACCAAATATGTCTGCAAAAATTTGAGGAAGAAAACGTAGATGAAACCAAAAGTACAAATGTATCGCAGAAAGTGATTTAAAACATTGCCGTTCATAGTTTAGTCGAGCACCCAGAGTTATACAAATCAATGGTTAAAAGCAATTAATGTCTAATCTTGATCCGGGCAACTTTGCGTTTCTCTTGCTTGTTGTCGCAGGCGGGAGCCCGGATTTGGGCATCGAGATCATTTCGAGCTGTAGCTATTTTCTGCTGGCCGCCTTGGCTAACAGCTTCCATACGGAGAAGGCGGATAGCCAAAGCTTATTTTGGATATCCCCTACCTACGTTCGGTGAATGTTATGTGACTTGCGCAGAATGAGAAGTTCGTAGATAGACTATCAACACTTTTTTCCCTTCCTCAAAACAGATTTTTTTCTTTTCCTTTTTTTCTTTTTCTCGAGGGTAATCGTACCAAATAATTCCAGGAACGGAAGAAGGTGAGATTGGGATATCTAATCATTACTGGGATAATTTTTTAAAGTCCAAGGTGTCGAGCTCGGGTTTTGAGACTGAGATTGCTTTGCTCACAAAAATTGACTAAACGTTAAGGAACGCAAATTTGGGGAATTTAGCCAGCTCGAAAGTGGAAACCGAGCTCGCATTTCCTTTTAACCTGAACTCGACCGGACGAGCACCATTTTATCAACCCCCGCAATTCCGCAAACTAGGTTTGTGGTTAGCTTTAAAGTGCGTTTGTGGGTTAATTTCGGGTTCATTTCTTTTTTAATTAAGATACGGTGAGAAACGTGCCAAGTTCCTTTTTTTTACTGAGGGGAAAGGTTGCACTGCAATTGGTAAGGGCCACGTGTGGTAATCTCGAGATCCAAAAAATTATGTCACGCTCACGATTCTCGATACGGTCCTCAATTTTTAGAAAGCACTCCTCGGGTAGAGACATTCTTGGGTCTGGCCACTTCTTGTGTTGGGGATAGTTAAGAATAGGATAACCTTGCTCAGCTGGAATGTGGGGGTACAATCGAGTTAGTAGTTAAATGTTTCTGAGAAACTCAAAGAAGCTTTTTGAATAAGTCCGCAAGTCAAACCCACCTTCAAATCAAATGGCCTGAAAACCAGCTAGCGGGCACTATGGCTGAGGAGCGACTGAAGTTAGCTTTCGTCTTGGGGTCACTACTAGAGTAAGTTTAGTCAAACAGAAAAGAGGCGTGTCTGACGCAAAAAGTCCGAGCAGAAGTTCTATAGGAAAACGTTCCTGCTTTGCTTACGCTAAGTGTTTGGGAGGGGTGGGTGGGAGCTGGAGCGGGAGCCTGGCCAACATATTCTTGCAAGGAAGCACAGGAATCTGCTCCCGAAATTCTATTTTGGACAGAGCAACACAGCCAGTTTCCATAGACCGAACGGAAACGGATTGCCTGCGAAACCAACAAACCACCTGAGTTTTTAGCCTAAAGAAACCCAAAAATCCCAAGCTCATGAGCTTTCGCAAGCCCGCACACAAGTTCTCCCCAGCTTTCATTGTTGCACGGGTTGTCAAAACGTTCGTAGCATCTGCGAACGTTTTCCCTAGCGTTTTCTAGCTCCCTAGCCAACGTTTTCGTCACTTGATGGAAATGCCAACTCGTGTGGGCAAAAATTTGATGTAAACATTGAACAATAGGAAGCAGCCTTCTCCAAATGAGGCTGTTAGTGCCATATGTTACTATAGCCAAAGGTTCTTTCTAAAAATGTCCGTCCTTGCCGTTAGGCTAACTTGTAGAAAATCCAGCGTGGATCATAACCATATAGGGATGATACAGGAGAAATGTACCGTTCTTGCAGAATCTTTTGAAAACCAAAAAGGTGTGTGTTGTATTACGAGATATAGATTCTTCGAGAAGAGGTTCCCTTGCTAGGTTAATCAATCAAAATATGGTAGTTAGTCACCATGCTCACCTAACCTGTGACTCACATCCGAGCACTTTCAAAGCGAGTCAAGGAGTGGATTCTCAAATGGAGAAGGAACGGGTATAATAGTATCACTCAAAAGAAGCTATGCATTCTCAACCTTTCTCTTAATGACTCGTTTGTCAAAGCAAAAAATCAATTGATAACTCCACGCGTGAATCTGCATAACGGGTCCGTGCAGGGTAAAAAAGTGTACACGTTTGGTGCCATACAAATGTTTTAGGGGTTAACCTTCACCTACATCTTTCCTCCAGGTATATAGCCTCATCTGCATATCAGTTCGATACGAGTGTTATATGTCCTTAGTCTGGGTACACTGTCTATAAAACAGCTGGCGAAATTCCTCCATCTTTGAAGGGGGCTAAATGGCAAAAATACTTGAATTGTACATGACGGTGCGGTCCGTGAGGTGTTATTTGTAAAATGGTGGTAACCTTTCGGGGGACTTCCTTTTAGCTTAGTAAGGTTTCTTCGCCCTCGATAGTAAAGTAACTAAACCGACCCACGGCGACCAGGGACTTTTGCATCAAGCAGTTACTGCTGCAGGCTGGGAGCAAAATATGCATGGAACCTGGAAGTTATTTTCGTGCTTCCTTGTCTCTATACTACCCAAAAGCAAGCCAAAAACTTCTCTCTCTTTCTCTATTCCCCGAGCAGCCTCCTTCCTTTAACGCTGAAATAGATAAGAGACTAAAATATCCGAAGCATTGCGCTGAAACACGCATACATATGCCTACATAGTGCACGCAAACTTCTCATCTTAATCGGTGGAGTTATTTGTCTGTATTCCCGGAATCATTAGTAATACAATGATTACACGGTGAGAAATTAAGCTGATCGATCAAGCTTTTGAGATGACAAAAAGTACAAAACAAAGTACAAAGGTTTTGCATATATAAATGAGAAAAATTGTTAGGGAAATTATCCAAGTCTTTCAAAATGTCCGTCGATGGTACTCGGGAGGGGCGATTCCATAATCCTGCACACTGAAAGTGGTGCTCGAATGCTTCTGTAGGTATCTATGAAATTCCAGAGAAGTCTATTTTAATGAGTGTTCATAAATTATAAACTGGACTACTTAAAACTCGGAAACGACAAATATAAATCCTATTTTACCTTAGAAAATCGTGAATGTGGTTCAATAACATCTGAACACTCTTTTCATCTAACGGTGTGTAAGCTATCATGCCTCCCAATCGAGCTAACGAGAGAAAACAAAATTAAGTTTTAAATTCTAAATGAATTTTTTTTTTTTTTACTAAATAGGCGTAGTAAATGATGAACTCCATAGATCTGACCCATTGGCGTGTCTGGATGGCTTTTGAGAATCTATATATTCAAGACATTGAATTCCAAGCCTATGTCATTGTTAACCGTGTTACTTCAGCATATTGAGGTCGCTCAAATTTGTACAGCAGCAAAGCTCCCAATGTCGTATTGAAGTATTCCTTGACGCCCGCCATAACTTCCTGAAGCGCGCTTTCTTTGCTGAGCGTCATGGTCTTACTGGCAATCTTGTGTTTCAAGTAATCCTCGATAACGTTATCGACAGTTAACTTGGCCGGAAGGTTAACCAACTTTCGATAACACAGCTAAGCTATTAGAAAATTTCAGGATTTTTTGCATTTTAATACCTTTTTCTGTCTATTAATCATATCCCAATCGTCTACTAACCAAGGTTTGAGTTCATCAGGAACCTTGATCTTGATCTCTACTTTATCTAAGAATTGTTCCTCCTAGAAACCAGTTAGTTAGGAAAAAGAATATGAATAGAGAGGTAGAATCTTTACTGTTTCCACAGCAATGTCCGGTTTGGGTTTCTTCTTTTCAACTGACGTTGAAGGGGTGGGAACCGGAGGTTTTTCTTTTTCTGCTTGGCTGGCGGTTCGCTTGGTGCCACCTTTCTCGGTAGACGGAGTTGAAGACCTGCTGACAATACTGACAGTGTCTTCTTCCTTAGGTGGAACTGGACTCGCTCCTTTCTCGCTTCCACTAGCGCTTTTGCGTCCTGCTCCGCCCGCTCCCTTCTGGTTTGCAAGTTTAGCTGCACGCTTGTTCTTCCTGGCAACACTACATGATCTTGTTTGCTGGTTTGAAGCAAACCAAAACTTAGTAAACTTACGCTGTGGCTTCATTATGTGCTTTCAACAGGTCCTTCTGCTTTACCAGGTTAGCATCATTGAATTTTAGAACACGGCTCTCGGGAACCCATTCATCCCAGCTACAATGCAAATATAGTATTAAATTACGAAACTTAACTGTTAACAAGGCAGTACTTTTTATTCCAGCCAGCATAGTGGATGAAATACTTGGTTTGCTTGTCTTTGACTTGGGCTTTCACGCACTTGGCTTCATATAGCAAAGGTCCATGGAAACAAAGAACTCGTTCTCCTATATATAAAAAATAATATATATGATGGGTATTGTAATAAATAATTGTATGTAATAGCGTTATACCTTCAGTAAACTTAAATTTAGGGACCATTCTTACAGCACTATTTAAGCATCAATGTCAACAAAGTAACGCGGTTTCATTATTGTTTAGTACCCGCCTTCAACAAATGTCGCACTCGGATCCAGTGCAGCATCTGGTGGACATCCTCTAAGCTCTGAATACGTTCCCGTAATGACGCGAAGAAAAAGTGTCTTATTGTGATTAAGTTTGTGAAGTAACCAAACCTCGTAAAAAAACTCATTGAGCATTCAGAATGAATATAATGGAGCTGGTCCTATGATTCCAGAGATAGATTTGAAATTCACTCATAGTTAAAGTCGCTATGACTCCGGCCAGCTATCTCCCAATGTTATAAGTATAGGAAAATTTTAAATTTGGCAGAGAGGGGCGGAGCTTATTCAGCTAAATAATTAATTACTCGGTTCAAATTTGAAATTTGTGTTGTTTTTTGGGAGAACAACGGTTAATTGACTTTATGAGACCCGATTTGTTTACCCTGGAGTAGCGTACCCTGATCGTTTTTAGACCAGCTTCATCGTCATGTCTTAGCACCCGAAAAGCTATGTAACGCCGTTTGTATTCCGGACGGTTCTGGCCGGGACTCGTAGCGTTCCTTCGGCCTGCTCAGGCATTACCACAACAAATGCGTCCCTATTTAAGGACTGTGGAAATAATGATTACGCCAACGGCCATACCACACAGAATGTACCCAGACTCGTCAGGGTCGGGCCCGGTCAGTACTTCGATTAAGTACTTGATTACTAAGTACTTGGTCAGTACTTAGACCTTAAACACTTCCTATTCCTTTATAAGAAGAGTACCGTACCGTGGTTTTGCACTTGATCATCCTAATGCACTTAATCATTTTCAGAAATAGCTTTGACAGAAATACTGCCATTGCTGCCGGTTTTGGATTTTTACCAGTGCCAAAACGCTGCTCACCAAACGCGGTGTTGCTTTGCGATACGCTCGGAAGTTGAGGGTTACGACAAACATGGGTTGCGGACTACCCCGGCTTGCCTGAGCTGACAGCTGATGGCAAACCTGGCTTGAATGGTACGGATAGGGCCGTCCTGACGAACTTTTGGGGGCAATGTATTGGTTCGTTTAAACCTGGTTACAATGGTGGATAAGGGACGAATTTGTTTTGTCGCTTGTGGAGCATCAATTGCAGTTTATTTGACATACAGAGCATTTAGAAATAGGATAAGAAAGTATTTAAACAAGGCAAGTAATTCAACTTTCTTGGTATCACTTTTTATGTAACGTAACGATTTGTCTAACAGCAGGACCATGAAAAGATAGTAAAAGAAGTCTTATTTTTCCCGGACAAGGGGTTCCCTTGTTATGCGTATCTGAACGACAACAATTGTCATCAGAAGCATTGTGCTCTAGTACATGAACCCACCAGTCTTAGGTAAAATACATAATGATTGATTGATTTTCTGCACTATAGAGAATTTACCGTGTCTATTTTCAGTCGATTGAAAAGCTTCGTGAAGAGTGCCGAGAAATCCTTGAAAATTTGCGTGTTTGTCATAACTTGCCAAGACTTGGCAGACGCAGCTGTCTCAGTAATCAAACGAAGAGTGCCTGTACAAGTTATTACGGATGCCACAATGGAAGATGCGAGTGGCTCCCAGATTGCCAAGTTCAGGAGAGAAGGTCTTCTTATTTAATTAATAATTATTATCATAAGTTGTTGTGACCTAATCGTAATTTTTTCCCATTAATAGGCGTTCCTGTCCGCACTTTAGCTTCAACTTTCCTAATGCACCATAAGTTCGCATTGGTGGATGATAATCTTCTCGTCGTAGGTTCTTTCAATTGGACCCAAACTGCTGTCATAGGCAACCTCGAGTCAATATTGGTTACGAACGAACCTAGCGTCGTGAAGCTCTTTGTGGCGGAATTCGATCGGTTATGGAATCTTATGGATCCTGTGGAGTGTAAGGGGAACAAACATTGGGGTGACAATGGTGCATGTATGTAAACCTTGTGTTTGCAAACATCGATCTTGTAACAAGTTCGGAAATAATATTATTTTTTAGTAAATATCAAATGTTACAATATGAGATCTAACTATATTACATAGACCAGCAGAAAATACGCAGTGTATCAGATATCCTTTAATCCTTCTGGCATAAATATTGTTTCCTTAGTGTACATAATTTGGTAGAAAACGAACCGGAAAATTACGTTTGCATGTAACCTAATCCTTGATGGCAAATTGGTAAAACGACTCCCCATCACATGGTTGTTTTTCCACCTTCCTCGCAGCCTATTTTCAACCACCATGCAAGTATCAGCGATTCTATGATTTGGCTGTCCTTCTAAAGGAGCAAAAACACGCTTATGTTCCTGGAGCAAAAATACCAATTGAGCTCCCGTGCGATTTTTAACTTGGAATACTCTCACTATACCTTGTAAATTGTGTTGGAATGCACCGTAAAAATCTTGCACTAAAATACTTGGTTTATCCCAAAATTTAAAACTCCAATTAAAACTAGGTGAAATAACCGACGTAACTAATTGGCCGTGACTGGTGGTTAAGTGTGCGGCCCAAAGTTACCGTGGACTGTCATGTGAAAAGGTGTACTTTTATGTGAGCTTTTAATAAAAATAATTTTAAGCAAATAAATAGCCTTGTAATTATTTTGAATGCTTTTGACTCGCTTTTTGACTTTTGACTCTATTATAGATGTTTCAAAGACTGTTACATATAAGCGTGTGACTGAGTGGATAACACGGGACGACTCGGGACCTAATATCGGGGATAGGAAACCGAGCAGGGAATTGGGGAAGGGGAGAGGCTCTCAATTTTTGACGATTTTTGAAGGGACCTTTTAGAAAGATTTTAAATTTTTATAAATCGAACAATAGATGGAACACTATCAACATAAACTGTAGACCAGCTTACTTCTTATGTTGCACTTACAGAAGTTTCAACGCCATTTTTATATAAGCGTACTACCGTGTGGATAATACGCAAGCCTTGTGATCGGAAGGTCGCAGGTTCGAAACCCGGTCGAGGCACTTTATTTCGTGAAAAAAACGAAAATAAAATGGCTTCCTCTCTCTATGCCTTATGCCTTCCCGGCGAGGTTCCTATTCCTATATTCGAAATTGTGTAGCTTCGGCAGCATGAGTTCGAATATCTGGGATAGGAAACCGAGCAGGGGAGTTCGGAACAGGGGAAGGGGCGAGGCTCTCAATTTTTGACGAGTTTTGAAGGGGACCCCCTTGATACAACATTATTCCTTATGGAGAAAAGCCCTGAAAAAGCTTTCCCAGCTCGAAAAGGAGCCACGCCCCCCTTTTGTCGAATCCACCAATAGGATTCGACCTTTTTGGTAGGCCCCGCCCCTTTTAGCGGATTTTTTTTTAAATCTCTCAAAAATTCCCAAATTTTCGCTTTTATTAAAAAATTACAAATCGTACAACAACAAGGACAATTTCTGTAAACTAGATTTTGCGAGGAACGTTTTGGGTACAAATAGGCAAATAAGGAATTCCAGGGGAAGCCAAACATCCCATTGCATAATTTTAGAATCTAATTTTTGGAGCCAAGAAAAGTCACAAAACAAAATTGCAACAGATTTGGAAAATGAGAGCAATGTTTTTGGAGGGATTAACTTTAAAGAAAGGCAAAAAACTAGAAAAACAAGCGTTACAATTCTTCTCCAAACTTGTACATTAATACACAAAGTCGAACCTGAAAGCTGCTGAACTGAACATTGGGACTCTTTCCTTGTGTCAACATTTAAGGTTTGCAAGCATAATGCATATACCACCAGATTCATAGAACCAATGGAGCCACAAACTCAGAAGAACCACTGGTACGTAAAAAGCAGCAATGAATCTTATTCAGGGTCGTTAAATTTTCTTCTCTTTCTGTATCCCAAACCCAAGGCTTTCAGAAGTTACGAAGCTTTTGCCCAAACCAGAAGGCCACGAACGTTAAACAATGCCGAACGTAAACAAATTAGGTCTGAAATTCGTATAAAAACATAGCAGATTATAAATTTACCAAGAAATCGGTGCAGTTCCGGATTCGATATAAGTTCTTCCAGTGTTAAAACTGTACAACCCAATAACTATAATCTTGACCGCGGTACAATCTAGGGCGTAGACACAAGGGCAATTCGACAGAAGTACGACATGATGAGTAGCCTACCCACTCAGGAGCCAATGGGATATCGCGTCGAAGAAGTCTTTATGGTCATTGACTTACCACACAAGATTTTCAAACATTTTTAATCCATATTTATAATTACGTCATAAGGATTACGAACCTACTTTTATTCCTTTTATTATTACGGATCTATTATATTAAATTATTAAATACCTTTCAAACAATCTTTCCTCATTCCAATACATAACTCCCCCACGTGGCACGCCATGTTTTCATTCAGCTTCATTTGCATGACAGGCGGAGACCTAAGAATGTCTTTCCTAAAAAAATTTATTAACATAAGAATTGCGAACTAGAGCAGTCAAAAGATAACAAAGCATAACCCCAGTGGAATCTTTTTTGGACCTGTCCAGCCTAAATGTAACAAAATCTTTTGTTTTGTTTAACACGTCTACTACAAGCGCAAACCGCGCACGTTTTTTTAATGAAGCACCGCACTAAAAACACGCCCAAACTGCCCAAACGAGCTAAACTAATGCTTTATGATCCAATAGGAATGTAATGCGTAACGATAAATAAAATGAGTTATCAAAATTTAGCTAAAAATCATTACTATCATAAAAAGTTAAATCACAACAAAATTTGTCACAGATGACTATCTTGTTCGGCTGCTCGAGCGCGACTGAATCGATTGGCAAGGCTGCAAGCTAGGCAGAGCGCCCTTGCGGCTACTTAAGTAGCGCGCGCTATTCAAATCCAATGGAACTCTCAAAATCTCTAGTTTAAACTTTCAGCTGAAGACCTATGAAAACCTGTCGTCTTCCTTGTATGTCCTGTTTGATGCCTGGTTTACATTGTTCGGATCTGAAAAACGAGTAAGTAAGAGAAATTCACGGAAAGACATGCTTTGAATGCAATATATGTTCTTTATTTTTGTTTTTTGGCGTTTTTTAACCATTTGCAAAGAACGCAAATTTTCAAACCACCTTGTAATGGAAGAAAAACAGGGGACAGGGCCACAACATAAAAATCAGGGGATGTTTGTCGGGGGGGGGGGGGGTCGCAAGTAGGGAGATTGGGTTTAGCCATTGGGTTGAGTTTTTCTTTGGAATCATTTTTAAGAAAGGAAACGGTTTGACAGTCGCACACACTTAACAACTCGAGAGCTCCAATATATACATATATATTGGATACGCCCTCTCTGGAACTCCCCTTATTTTAGTCTTTCACGTTTTTCTCTCCCTCTACATCCTTCTATAACACGTTTCAAACACAACCTAGTCCCAACCACGCACTCCATGGACAGCGCTGCCAAAAACCGACCGTTTGGCAGCACGCGAAAAACAAGGGGGCGTGTCAAAAAATTAACAGGCTTTTTTTAAAATACCGAGGAGGCTGGGTAAACTTTCATTTCCCGTAAGCAAAAAGGCCAAAGCAATCACCACTGTTGGAGGGACATGAGTTCGGAGAACGAGGGCGGAGCTTGCACAGTGAGGCGACCAATCAAGTAACTCTTTTTTGGGGAGCATGGGCACCCCAATAAAAAAAAAGAAAAAAATTGCACCGTCCCCCCAAGAAATTTTGCAACACGTACACACAAAACTATGAATAACCAAAGACAAAACTGCCTCCCGGACCTTTTAAAAAAATACAATCACCCTAAATAAGATTCAACCGTTTTTTTTCCATGCCGCTGCTTCACGTGTCAATTTTTTCCCATAATTTGTCATGAGTTTTTTTTTGCGCTGGGGGAGACAAGACATAAGTGGCCACAAGAAGGTAGGGTTTTGAAGTCAAACAAAAAAATAATAAGAAAAATGGAAATTTGACTATAACTAAACAGTCAAAAAAGGAGGGAGGAAAAAAAGGGGCGGGGGTCAAAATAGTATTCTATACAGGGTAGCTATGACCCCACGCACGTTCCGTGAATCGCTGTCCGAGGGGCGGAGCTATAGGTCATGGCCGAGAATTTTGTTTTCACAATTGTTTTGCTATATATCATGTCTTTAATGTTGTTTGCTTTCACGAGTCTGGCGTAAATAAATCTAGTGTACAAATGAACTCCTCTTTGCCCCTTTTTGAACGGATTTCTGCATAAACATTACACTAAGTACAGTTCTGTTTCTTTTCCTTTATTATAGTAGGCCATCAGCGGAATTTTTGGCTTATCTTCATCTATACAAAACGCCGGATTTCTTCTTTTGCAATTTGGTCCAACGTCCCAAAAAAAAAATAATAATAAAAAAACGTTCGACAGTGAGCAAAACTTCTCGAACGTCATCTTCTTCCAAAGGTTTTTCAGCCCTTCTTAACCATGGAATCATGTTTTTATTTAGCAAATGGCTTGGCTTGACTTCGTTGTCCTCTTTCACTCCAGCTAAATGGGATTTTCTTTTCAAGTCCGGTCCACGGGAATTAGATTAATATCACTGCGTTTTTTTCTTCCTATTTCTGGTTGTTGTATCTCCATGGCGAATGACGTGGGTTGGAAAGTTAGGGACAAACGGGAAGACTTTCCAGCCATTGCAGCTAAGGGGAGGAGCCTGAAAGACACGTGATGTGTGCTTAAGAAGACCCCCTTTTTCATGATTCGCAGCCTCTTTGAGGGGGAGGAGTTCAAGGGAGTAGATCGAGTAGAAGCACAACATTAAAGTAACTTTCTTCACTATTTCGTGTAACTTTTTTTTAATTTTTTTCTCTTAATAGGGGATTAACTTTTGTGTTGATCACCATAAACCGACCACCGCCAATAAAAAGGGAAATTAAATTATTCGAACCAAAATGCGAGTTACGCTGCCTAATGTTTGGGGAAAGGGAGGGGGGGAGAGAAAGTTTCTGATTCGTGTTAAACCAGTTCACTTTTTCCGTTTTTTGCCACCTCCCCGGCTTTTGTTTCTTTTCCTCGTCATCCAAAAAGGTTACCAACACAATCCCTTGTCCGTCTCTGAAGGTCACGACTGACAAGTTGGGATCCGGGTATCGTAATCACACACCAATTGCTTAATATGGGCCAGCTTTTGGTGGAGGTAGTTGTACCGTTGCTTGGCGGCTTGGTAATTGGTGTCGCGCGAACTGTTTCGATATTCGCGGAGGATCTGGTCACGGACCCGGTGCCACTCATCAGAGCCTTCCGCGGCTCCACGTAGCGAATCCTGTAACTGAGCAAACCGTTTCGACACCTTATCAATAGTGCCGTACAAGCGACGATACTCCTCGTATTTGGCCCGGAAATCCGCCTTGTAGCGCGAGCGTTGCTCGGCGTTTTCGATTCGACGGTACTCGTTTTTGGAAGTGGGGTCCAACGGAGGAACAACAGTTTCTTCTACGACTCTAGGGTTGACTGTGGGCATCGGAGCTGGATCGGAAGGCGCCAGGGGTAAGGGACTACTGCTAATCGCGCTATAGTCGTCTTCCTCCAAAGCCACGCCTCCTGGACTTGTACTCTCGGGAGAAGAAGCTGGCGTATCGGGTTCAGCGGAGGTGATGGGCTCATTGCTGGAGTTGTTGTTATTTTTATGGCTCACATGGTTGTTGTTTTTGATGTTGCTTATGTTGCTGCTGAAGTGGTGGAGGGAGGACGACGAAAGAGTTGAAGTCGTCGAGGAAGAAGGATCTGTCCGTATTTTGCTCGCGTGGGCCAAGGAGACTCGGGGGCGTTTGGCAGGATTGGGGTCTTTACTGCCAGCATGTGCGGACAAGGGCAAGGAATGAGGCCGCTTGTTGGTAGTTGTTGGCAACGACGTCACGCTTGACGGAGAGCGTGAAGGGGACGGTAAACACGGATGCAACGACGACGAAGGAGACGAGGAAGGCGATTTGCTACTTCCCGTACTGGAATCGCTGCCAGGTGGCGTCAAATTTTGCGGTTTCCGCCTGCGAAAAGAATACAAAAAGGGAAAAAAATTAGTACTTTGATGCAAATCATCCAGCTTTACAACCAGTTTCATCACTATAAGATCTCTAAAACGAAACTCTTGACACTAAACTATTTATAAAAAAGGAATAATTTGAACTAATGCCAAAACATATCATATTGATTACTTACAGCGCTTTACTGCAAAGCACACAATGGACTTCAAACATACGTTAAGACTTCTCAATTTAGATGGATAACTTTTTAAGGACTTGCATGAAGATCTTGTTTTTCCCTAGCGTAAATGTCGCAAGATATCATCGAACAAAAATTTGACTAATTTAAAGACGGACGTTAAAGAATTCTAAAATTAAAAAACTAGGATCAAAAGTAGACCGTGTTCATACTTTTTCTTTCATCTCAATTGGGACACTTATTGCGATACTGGAAAGATCTTGTGTTGTGGTAAACGTGGAACATATAGGAAAAACGAACGAGACTACAATGTAGGTGTATAATTAAAAACAAAATTGGCAGAAAATAAAGCATGTATGGCCTTGAATGTTTCAAAGTTAGATCCTGTCCAATTGAATGATTGTCACTGTCACAATGATTCATGACCAAAAAACACCAGAAACAAAGCATAGAACTGACACGAAACATATTGCTCAATTAATTCTTTCGCATGAATAACTTGGCCAAGAGATACTATCTGTTATTACTGACAAATTAGCTAAAATGGAGCAAAAAGCTGCTCCACCCCTGAAAATAAACCCCGCTGTTGGCGTGACGTCATATATCCCGTGTTCCTGTCCCTTTTGAGCTACCTCGAATGCAAAACGACCCAAAGCATGACTAACTTGACACAAACCAAATGTGATGCACAGTTTAGTATTCACAGCCTTAACTAAACAAAACAGAATACAAGAAACATTCAACACGGATTACAATTAGTTAAAAAAGAGCAAGGTCCTCATTGTCCTTGAAAGTTTTACAACGCAGTAGACTGACGTCAGCAATTGAAAATGTACGACCGTGTTTGCCCGGAAAAAGAAACCTTGATAGTTTTCTATCATTTCGTGAGATTCACACGGATATACCCAGTGAAAAACAGTACAAGCTAACAAATCTTTTCTAGAAGAAAACACTGTACTTGAACTCATCCAGCTGTTGTGACACAGTTTGCAATGAAGGATGAATACTCCCAAGAAAGACCCTCAAATAAGAGGGTCACCTAAAGTTTCAGAAAGTCTTCTGTTATAAAAAAACCTGACTACCCGCTTTTCTGGACGGATAACCTAAAGAAAATGTTTGTCGCGATTCGCAAAACCGGTAGTTTCAAAAACCAGCTACACCCACCCACTCCCAATTTATTTATTTACATCTTGTTTCATCTATCGCATCCCGAGACGTAGAAAAATCGGCCAATTTTAATTCGCGTTCTTAAACAAAAAGCTACGCATCCCTTTCGCACTTCATTGGCCCCATCTTTGTCCCTTAAACACGCTAAAGCACGAAAATTAGACTTTCTGGATGTCTTTTTTTTTCATTGTTGAGTTACAAAACTAACCGCAAGGTACAAAATTGTGTAGCTCAACAATGAAAAAATCGGGAAAATGGGAAACACCATTACTTCCCTGTGCCTTCCCCATTTTGGACGCTTTACTGCATTTCAAAAGGTGATTTTTTTTTCTATCATAGGAACAAATAAGCTGTTATTTCTGCTGTCTTTTTGTCCTGCCTAAAGAGTTGAGTCCTAAATAAGAAGATTTACCTGGGTACTTGTACAGTCCCCCCTACATTCTAAACACTAACCCACGAATCACGAGTCTACCATTATGAATACCATTCATAATGTATGAATGTATACCTAGTATGAATACCATTCATAGTGCAGAGGGTTTCGTGGGTGACTGTTTAGAATGCTTACTGTAAAGGGTTTCTTGGGTAAATCATTGTTCGTTGCATCCAAACCAGCCATGGGTGCTGAGAAAAAACTAAAACAACAGCTCTTTTTCAATAAACTTATAATTCAAATAAGTCCTTATGTGATGCACAATTATCATAGTTGCAACGATCTTAAAGAAAATGATAATAAAACTTATTATTAATGAGCCCTTGGCCATAAGGAAGGATTATATCCTAATCTTATGTAATTATATCCATGTAATTGAACTGAAATATAGTTTAATTTACCGTTTGAGCATTTGACGCTCCTGCTGTGAGTAGAAAGGCCAATCATCATGCACATCATTCCACACATGTCGCGCTAAGTGATATGCATTGTCTTTCATAAAGGACACGCCCCTTAACACGGCAACGATGAGCTTTTTCTCCTTGTCCCGAATGCCTTCTTTCGTGAGCCGCTGATGAAGCTCCGGTTTCTTGTAGGGCCGCACAGCCAACAGGTGAATGATCCGTTCCCGTATGGGTCGTCGCATCAAATCTGGGTTCACGGCAAGGTCATTGGATTGGGAGGCAGGTGGCGGCTGCCTGGGGGTGGTAGTAGAGGGAGGAGCAGGCGTGGGGGTCGATGGCGTTGGGGCAGTATTACTATTATTATAGGAGGCAAAGGACGAAGGCGGTGACGAATTGGACTTGGAGAGAGGGGAAATGGCGGCAGGAGGACGAGCAAAATTCGACATTGAAGCAGTACTGGAATTACTAGAGCCACGACCAGGCTGGAGATGGGCAGTCCTATGTCGCGTCGTGGGCGCTGCTGTGCTGAGATGTGGGGGGAAAGGCGGTAAAGGAGCTGCCGGGGAAGCGGAAGTATCGCGTTCCCTTCGTGGCGGTATGGATAACGCTGCTCCCCGTGACTTGGGTAACTTCACTTTGCGGCCAATGCCCGGAGCAGAGGTCTCCAAAACCACCGCACTAGACCCAACAAGACAAGACCCAATTAGCTTAGTTAATTACCCAGAACTTTTCGCCACAGAATCCAAAATTAAAAAAATAAATAAATAAAGGGTAAGGAACTTGGGGGGGGTAACATTTGTTCAGAATACTTACCAGTTTTTCTTGCTTTCTTCTTCGGCTACTGCCATCCGTTGTCGGGTAGCCTCATACACATCTTCCTTGGCGTGGATCCGCATCTTGTGAGACAAAGGTCCCAAGCTCTCCAAATGTCGGCTAAAGGTTTATGTAAAACGTAATTGAAAATGTTTTTTCCTAAGGAGAATTGTCGCTGTTTACTTTGCAGTTGTTTGGTGAAGACATTCGAAGGAACCTTGGGGCCCTTCCGAGTCCGCCGTGGAAGACAAACTGAATTTGTAGGAAGAGCCATGTCCGTTACTGCCGGGAAACCACAAATACTACAAAAAGAAACAAGATAGAACAAATAGTTAAGTTTCTGAACTTGATATATTTTCTTATTTTGCATAACAACAAAAAATGAACACGTTCTCCGGATTTAGTTACATACATACGTAATGTATCCCCCGAGTAAAAAATGACACTAGTGTGTCACTGGCCAACAATTAATTTTTCCTATTTCAGATAGTGGAGTGAAAGAAAGTGCAAGTTTTAACGACTCTCATCAACTTTCGTTGATGAGAATCGTTAACCTAATGTAACCTATAACCTAACCTAATCAAACTTAAGCTAACCTAACTAAACTAACCTAATGCATTTCCAATCCAACTACCACTTTTGAACCCGATTGACGCCCGTTTGTCTTTCGTTTTCCAAGAACGTTTTGAAACAATAATACACACTAGTATCATTATTATCTCGGAGTTCCGAAACTGGAGAACATGTTGCAAAAATATATGTAAAAAAAAAAAAAACTGCAACGGTATCTGTTGATCAAACCCGAAATTGTTTCGCATAACACAGCACCGCTTATTATGATCACGGTTATTAGAATCTGCGCATTATAGAATCAAATTTTGAAGGACCGGTTATGATGATCGCTTATTACGATCACTGGTTATTACAATCCGCCGCTTAATAGAATCCATATTCACTTGACAAATGTGATCACAATAAGCGGCACCTACTGTAATTATAAACTGCAACGCCATCTGTTTATCCAACCCCAAAATATTCCTAGCTTCCTGAATTTCTTAGCTGTGCTCATTAGGTGACAGGCACAACCAATGACAATCATCGGAAAAGAAACAAACACATTGTTGCGAACAGCAGTCTGACGGAACAATAATGACTTCATCCAAATGAAAAAACGTCCCTCCAGTGGCCTTAATATTTCCCCCCCGCTGTTTTTCATCGACGTTCCACCAAAACGACGCTACCAATGAACCATTGAAACAACACCTGTCTAATGGAACAACTTTAGAAAATACAAAAAAATCACAGCTTCATACCCAAACAGATGCTTCAAACTACACTACACGTCTCATCGCTTTTGGTTATCTCTAACGTTTTTCCGCACCATTTTTACCCTCACAACAACAGAAAATCTCAATGCCATGCTCTTCTAACCCTAGATAACCTAATACCATACTCGCGACTGCAAGTATAAGGTTTCACACCGTAAAAGTATGCGTACATTACATACAAAGTTCCCATTTTGAGAGCTTTGAACTGGCTCTAAGCACTGTACACAAACAGGACCAAAACTCCAAACCTAAAAAATTGATTCGCAACGCCATATTGGTATCCTACACTATACTTTAGGGGTCTGCTAAAGAGGGCCCAAGGTCATAGAACTCACCTTCTATCTAACCAGGCTGTTTTGCATCGTGCCCGGTGCCCCCTCTAAAACCTGACCGTTCACAGCAAATATAAAACCCAATTTGATCAATTTGCTGGCGTATACTTCGTGTCGTGTACTCTTATTACGCCTCATATATAGTTGCTAGCTCTGAAAGATCTTTGCGCTGTTTTTCCGCTCTTACAATCCATAGTCTGCCGTATATGCAGCATAAAACTCCGCTATGTCCTGCACGGATGAAGCAGGCACAGACGGACGGACGGGGTCCCGTTGCTTTCTCTCTTGGCACGTCATCTCAATTGTTCCTGCTGCGGCGTTTCAGGCTGTTACATAAATTGATGAATGGAAGCTCATTTCCGGGTTAGGCGATTCAAGTCTAGTCAACTCTCAACTCCGCAAACGTTCAACCAGCTCCGCCCCCAGAAACTAAACTTGCATCGCATAGCAAACGCCGTACGCAAAAACAGAAGTCAAAGCCTCAAGAATCAAATTCAGCGTCCAAAAACTTATCCCCAAAAGCCCCAAATCAGGCTCATTTTCTTTCGTTCGACAGGAAAAGACCGAAAACCCTTATCCCTATCTTCGGGGCACTTGTAACCTACTTGCTTCCTCTAGAGTTCATTTTTAAAAGCTTAAAGCTCCCCCGGACTTATGGAACTCCTTTTCATCGAAGTGAGGCGTAGCGTATGTGACGTCACAAGCGGCCAATCAATTTATCGTCGGCGCCACTTTCCCTTCCTTTTAACCGGTTCTTCCTTTCTTTAAACTATAAAACATAAATGTTCTTTTCTTATTTCATTTACTTTTATTCTTCGAAGCTTCAACGCCAAAACTTGCAGAGCAATTTATTCAACACAAGTGAGAAGTACCCCAGCTCTCTCTCTTTTCTTTTGTTTCTCTTTCTCTCATGCTCTCAAACTTGCTCCAGTCTCTAGAATATTCCTTTTCAAAAGATGTTGGACGAAAAGTGAAAGGAAAAAAGGGGAACAACTCTTTAAGAACACGACATGACAAGGCTTAACCCCAAAACTGTCCAACGGCCATTTGGAATTCGGATTGCGAACCGTGAACCGCAAATACCACGCTTCCGCCATTGTACAACACAAACCAAAACAAAAATATAGTTAATTTTATTTCTTTCCATAAGAAGTCAACCGCGACCATACGAAGGGTCAAAAGACTGGTATGGTCTCGACGCCATTTTTGCTCAAGTTTTTTTCTATTGGACAGAATGAACCCGACCTAAAACTCCTTGTCGAAACCAGTTATTTTTTCTTCAAGTTAAGGTCAAAGAGGGACAGAGAAAGAGACAGATCGAAAAACTCAACTGTCCGAGGGTATTTTGATGTCCTCCATGAATTAGAACCTTAACCAAAACCGAGTTGATCACCTTCGATAGAGCCACGAAGTCGAAGGATTCTTGCCCCAACGTTGGCCAGTGCAAGGACGTTTTGCTTACGTAGATTCTCCCAAACCCAACGAGCCACGCCCAAAGCGCCCTTCCGGTTTGTTGGTCAACTGTGCTGCGGTACGAGTTACGAATACACATCCTGATCCTCAAAAAACTGACTTAGGTACGATCCTGGTCTGCTTTCTCTCTGTTTCCCGTATTTCTACTAACAACAATGAAAAGGGTCGGAAGCTGGAACCCTTTAACCCGGGAACAAACTCAAACTCATGGAAAAAACGGGAACTGCAAATTTTTTTAGGGGTAGTTTGAGCAAGAGACGGTATCCTTGACCTGATTGGTGTTAATAGAATCGGGTTTACCAATACGGTGAAGGGAAAAAACGTTGCAACGCTTCAAAAATCCCCCTGGTATACTTCTAAACATATCTGAATAAAACGGGACATAAAAAGGACCTCCTTCTGTCACCTAGATTATGTAACTAATATCCCCCCAAAAAGTCCTAAGAATTCTTGCTTGTTCCCAATTTCAATCCAGCATTCTCCCCCAAATGGACCTAAAAATGGGGTCGTTTCGCACGGCTACCTGCCGCATTGAGGTTTTCCTTACCTTCAAATTGCATTACAAAAAATAAATAGAAATATAACCACACGGGCTATTAACATGAATTTTGGAAGGTTTCGTCAGGTGCTGCCAAGGTATTCCGTTACAAATTCGAGTCTTCCTGGAATTTCTATTTCGAGCAGAAATTGCGAAACGACATCAGCGCTGTTTTAGCGGCGACCTTGAGAACCACGCAACAAGCCCCGTTGCTATTCCAAACCAATTTTAGTTCTTTCTCTTTGCTACGAATACTTGACGACAAGTCATGTAATGCCCTGTGAGAAAGACTTGGACGGAGACAAAGATAAGACCTCTATGGAAGAACTTTTGGTAAGACATTTCGAGGAGAAAAAAAGTTAGCCTTGAAGCACAGGTGGAGCTAGTTGGCTTCCAATTCGGCAATGCTCAGGTTGAAGGGGGGCAGTATTTAAATATAATGAATAAAAAAAGAAACAAGGACCTGTGAACTAATCTACAACCTTGCTCCTCACTTGGCATGGTGTATAGCATTAAAAAAGTGGAAAACTTATGAGTGTTTGGCCTTCTTTTGTTACAAGAACTTTTGGTAACCGACAATTGCATTGCGGTTGGCCTACGTTCATCTCCAACCCGTCCTAGTTTACTGCACGGTCTGGTTTGGTTTTACCTGCCTAGTTTTATGGTGGTTCGGGACACGACAGCTCTTGGCTGATGTTCGCCAAGAGCAAGTTGGGAGAATTATCTTATGAGACTTCTTCGTAACCTTGGAGATCGACATTGCTCATGCTCTAACCGCACCCAATCAAAAAGACGTTTCTCTCGATCGTCGCATATCTTCCAGCTCAGAATACTAACACCCAAATGCAACTTGACCTTTTCATATGAAACGATCAACTAACAAGAACAGAAGATGGCAATCAACCATGGAAAATTTAGTATCCTGTACATGCCGTTTAAGATCCTACATTGTATATGGTTGATAGCAAATAACATCGTAGAGTGCAATGTTTCACGTTAACAGCAGCAAGATAAGGCGGACTTTCTAGTCAATCCAAAAGCTTTTCACTTACGAAGAAACATGGCTTGAAGGCTCTAACTTGAGGTAAAGTTGGATCCAAGGATCATTGAAACCTGTCTTGGAAAAGTACCTTAGAAGTTACAGCTTCTATACTTCTTGTATGGTTACAGCACTGGGGCAGTATTCCACCGTGTGCCCCGAGTGTAAGCAGACTTTTGCACGAAGGAAACTAATCCGTAGCAAATGAAAACCGAGCCTTTTGTGAGGTTTGCAATATGGATGATACCAAGAGCTACGACTTCGAGAGCAAAACCCACCCTAGAAGATCAGTCAAAAAATGTTGAAACTGACACAAAACTGTGAAATTGTAACATTACCTGGCCACATTAACGTACTAAAGTAACACTTCGGAGTGTCATTAAGCGTTTAAAAAATCAAAGACTGTCCTCTAGACAGAACCTGATCCACGTTAATGTCAGAGCCACGAGCACAAGAGGCCTTCAAATCGCATTTAATTCCAATAGACTACCACAAAACTGTGTGACATTGTCTGGTCATATTAACTTGCGAAGGTAGTCGTAAAACTTTTGGGTTCGTTAATTATGCCGTTCAGTTTTAACCTCGTACGACGGCCCTCTACACATAACCTGATCCATCACGCTAACGTCAGAGCTGCAAGGACTAGGTCTTCAAAACGCCCTTAATTCCAATAATCATTAAAATATTAATTCAAAAGGGATTGTCAAAAATGTCGGAAATATTGCACAAATTACTTTTTGGAACTGCAGCTTAGGAACTCTTAAAAAATTTCAAAAACACAAATAAATGAAAGAAAGAAATACTGTGCTAATTGCTTTTCGGAACTGCATCTTGGGGGCTCTTAAAAAATTTGAAAATAAAATAAAATACTAGAGTTCCTAAGAGAAGGAATGGAGTAAACCTGATCCGATTTTTATAGAATTCACAAGTAAACAAAAACTACAATATAGAAAGAAGCTCTGAATGTACTCTTTTTCCCTTTGTAGTTTCCTTTCTCTTCAAAATTATCCTACACTGCCAAGTTCTCTCAGGGAAAGTTGGGCGTCTCGCCTCACTTTGCTTCTTAATTAATCGAAAGAGAAAACCGTAACAGCCTAGGAAACCCCCGGTTTCTCGCTATTCGCAACCTTGGACAAACACTTAGTCTCCGCCCTTCTCTCCAACGAATTTTCGCCTTTTATCCTCTGAACGACGGGCACTTGTTTGTTCTCTTCTTGGTCAATGACCTACAATTGAGGGATCATTACCCAAAATCTAACCTTTTTTCACCGCCTCAATCCTCTCAAGTCCGGCCTCCCAAACCAAAACCCCTCATTTGCATAATCCTTGTCTTTTTTTAAATAAAATTATTCATATTGCCTTTCAAGTATTGTAGTTTTTTGGAAGCTTCCCTTCGTCCTAGTTACGGAATTGGTCTTCCTCGAATGTTTGCTATATTTAGCTCATCTCTTCAAACTCTCGGGCAAAAGGAGAAAAGAAAAAAAAAGATGCAGAGAAACAACGGATCCAGTGGACTGTTTTTGGGACAGAGTCCTACTTCTCGTTCCTCCGGCCAAAAAAGACAAGTTTCCATCGGTTGCCAGTAAAGCCAGGGGCATTTAGCCAACAAGATTTTCAGTGTTGCCTGGTACAAGAGAGCTCAGTCCCCGAGCCTAAAATGCCGATTTTTCACGTCATCACAGGCTAAACATTCCGGGCTCACTTGGCTCGCCAGGTAAAGCACTAGCTGTTCCCCAAACAGCCCAAAAGAGGGACATCGAGGGGCTTCCCCTTTACCCATTTATAACCAACAGCCTCCCTCAACCCCCCACTGGCAGCTTGCTAACAACTGAGTAGCAAAAGGTCAAGGACGTGACCTTTTATAACGTATTTCCTTGCCAAATTTTGGGGGTAACTGGACTTTTATTTCCGTCCTAGGTAACTTATTCACTGTCTCGGCACTTGTGAGTTTAGCGATTTTTTTAAAAAAATAATTATAAATAAATAAAAATTAATGCATTAAAAAAGAGGAAATGAAAGAACAGATTGAATCATAATTCAGTCACTCCCAGCCGAAATTCCCGGAAAGATTAGCCCAAATTTGAAGGAAGCAAACGAGGCCCCAAAAATCCTGCTAAACCCCCGCAGGGGCTCTTGACGCAAGCACCACGGAGGCGATGACGTCATACGAGTGAGCCATGGGGGCTCACTGCCGGGGAAGTTTCCTCCACCCCCGCAATGTCACCGAAAACAACCCAATGCGTGTGTCTTCCTAGGCAGTAAGCGTTTTATCGATCGAGAAAGTTGTCCCCTTTTCCCCCTCACTTAATTGCCCTCCACGAAAAATAAGGAAAATAATACAAATAGAAAAAATAGCAGCACGTGAATAGATTGACCCTGCACTTACCCCGTCATTCCCATGGAATTGAATGGTGGGCGAACCGCTGGCGGTCCCATTCTTGGCCTGCAACAGATGAAAAAATATATTAATACACCTTCACTCTTTCCTTAGTCACTCAAGACCCTTAAAACTCATCCATGCCAAATAAACAAGGGGAAATCAAACACGCAAGAGGACCGACATTCGTGCTTGCATTCTTGTGCTAAATATCCAGGCCTAATGTATCGCTAAACTCTCACCAGAATAAAGCTTTCGAAACGTAATCGCTTCCGAGCCAAGTTTTCCATTTTTCCACCTTTATTGGACAGGAAACTGGGACGTAGGAGAGGGCGATTGTGATTGTGATAAAGAGCTCTGATTGGGGATGCAAAACGGAAAACCAAGCTAAGATTCCGAAAGAAATTGCGGAATCTACAATGTAGGTGATACTGTTAGTTGTTCGTTGAGACATGACGTTATTGAACTAATTCCGTTTTGGCTCTCTTTTCTTAGACGGTCAATTTGGAAAGTAAAATTGCGTTGCGTTTTTATTCTTGTTTAATAGCGACTTGCGAATAATAACGTTCTTATGATACACGAAGATAAAATAATCGAGAGCTTGGACGTGACAATTGCGAGTGCCGTTCTCCGTTTGGAAAGCGAACCACTACTCGCCTAAGAAAGGTTTCACTCGCGACTAGCTCGCAAACTTTAAATGAATTAATTGATTGCATTTAAATAATCTGGTACCAATTAAGCCAACTCTGTTACCCGGATCCATTTTTTCCGATTTTTTTCCCCATAAGTTTTCGAAAGTTCAACAGGCCGAGTACAACGGAAATTGAATGACAAATGTAGGAATTTGTACAATAAGGCTGGCAATTTCTTCCGTTTGACTAATTAAGGACGCCCAAGTCCCTTATGACGTAAAAGAGTAAACATTTGTGAAGTATTATGACGAATACCCCTTTTAGATATCAGAAATTCCCTTGATACTGTCCATCCGAGGATTTTGGGGAATATCTGCGGTGTCGTATGCCGTCAGACCAACGTTGAGGAACTTGCGCAAGAGAGGAAACCCACAAGCGAAGCCCAGAAATATCGTAAAAGGACACAAAACGCTTGTCTTGTAATCATACAACAGCGAAGTTCAGTACGGTTCTTCAAGTCTATATTCCATTCTGGTCTACACCGAAAACTAACGTGGGTTTTGTATTCTTTTTTTTTCTTTTCCTTGATTTTCAGTCAATTAAGGATTCTGTGATGCGGAAGAAATTGGTCGCATTCCGTGCCGCATAACGGCGTCTACTCACCATGCAATGCAACAGGTGACACGACCAATTCCTTCACATCAACACTCTTACAGCTTCATCTAATAACCGAACTCGAAACGCCTATTGATCGTTTCAGACTCCAGTCAATCAATCCATTTTAACGCTTAATTCCACCTCCCAAAAATCTTCGTAAATAGTGTAAATTAATCCCAATCTAATTCCGGGAGTTTCACAGGCAAAGACTACAAACGCAAAGTTTCATTTTTCCAAAAGAGGAACTGGGAACGCCTCAAACCGCCAGGTGTTGGTCACGTGGTCCGCTCAACGAGACCTTCTGACGTCACAGATCCCAGGACCAAGACAGCATAACACAATATAACTTTGTCATGCCGATGCACAATTCCAGTCTTACAGTCCTTCTACTTTTAAACAGACAATTTCTCTAAAATTAGCGACTAAAATTTCCTCCCATTGAAACTGACAAAGTCCCCAATTTTCCTTCAAAATGCGTAAGTTAATAATTAAAACTAATTTCATAATCATAATTAAAATGCAAATACTTCATTCTGCTTAATATAATAGTAAATAATAAAAATAGTACAAATCGTAGGAATAATTGTAATAGAAAATACAAAGCAATCTCTAAAACTCTCCTTTTCACGTTAGCTTAAGCTAATGAGTCGCATCGCATCCCACATACAAATAAACTTGGTCGAAAGGGAGCTTATCAAAGATGAAACGCGACCCCTCACGTAGGCCAAAAACTCGACCTCCACCGCTCCATTGCTCATAAACAAGTGTTGGAGAGTTGGACACGAATCTCAATTCAAAAGCAACTTTTTTGGATCTCCGGAATATTATTTTTTGCATATTTTGGGTTTGTTGGCGTCCTTTTTACAGCTTTTCTTTAGGGTAAAAAAGCTGTTTCAAAAGTGTAAGAACTCGTGGAAACTAAACTGGTGAAGTAAATAAACAACAGATATATTGAATGCCCTTTGTTTTTTATCTTCCAAAACTTTTTTGTGACGTCACACGAGACTGCAACAGATGGTTCTCTCGTCGTTTTCGTTTTGCCCGAGCCAATCTAGGTGAACTTCAGGCTGAATTAACAAGCTATATTGCCACACGAACGCGGTTTAGAATTTGTAAACTACGGACAATACATTTTAAGCTTTATTTGACCGTTTATACCGTTCTGATCAACAAAGTAGCCGTCACTGAAATCAAGAAACAGGTCCGCATAGAACTCTTTATCTAGTTGCTTAATCCTGCAGAATCGATATTGATCTTAAGCTTTTTTAAGGACAAAATATAATTAAGACCAAAGGTATGAAAGGAAAATAAAATAAATGGTGTCGAAATTGGACTGGCCGCAGGGTTGCAAGTTCTACCAGACATACTCGACACCGAGAGAGTCGAAAGACCGAAACCGAAACGACGAAGGGAAATGGTACAGAAACTAAAAGAGAGAGAAGAGAGAAGAGAGGGGGGCCCGTATAAGCCTGGAAAAACCGGGACGAACGGCTGGAAACCCAGACCCGAGCCAAAGGGAAGGAAGCCCAGCAGCTCGAGACAGCCAAAGATAAGGCCAGGTCACACACACACATCACTCGCGCACAACCACGAAACTTTTTTGCCTTAATTCACCGCAAAAAAAATTCCCTAGAATTATATGGAAAAAGTCTGGGAATTCACACACTTTGACAGAATTGATTCTATCTCTCTTTGGAATTAAAGAACCACAATTGACAAATTTTTGGGGCCACAGTTCCTGGAAATCGAGACCTTAAAAGGATATTTAGAAATAGAGAGCTGCTTCCCAAACGTTGGCCAGGCGAGAGTCAACGCAAGTCCACACGTAAGAGGGGTACAGAAGCTAAATATGGCCCCGAAACAATTTCGCAGGGATGGCCACACCAGGCATTACAAAAAATCAAACAAAAATCCGGGGTTTCTGAGCTATGAATGCGAAATCCTTTGGCTGGCTCTTTCTTTTCTCATTTTTTAAAATACAAAAAGAACAGTAATGGAGACGTTTCTATCTGTGACATGGATCATGGCGTCTGGATTTTGCTTGCTGAGGTCCTACCCCCCTTTCCTTCAACAACATACATAGGCACGGTGTCTGTCGACCTTAATTTTTTTAGCACTCACTGGGAGCTGGGGCTATTCGGAGAAAACACTGGAAATGGTAGGCATTACCTGTAATCGCAGAAACTCTTCTATGGAACGTAGGGCAGAATCGGTTAATTTCACAAAAACTAAAGACTTGGAAGAAGAAGAAAGTGAGGGCGAAGACAATCCGTACTGTGCACCTTCCACCAACACCGCCATGACTGATGCATTCCAAGTGGCTCTACCTGCAGCTGGCCCAGTGGATCGATTTGTAAGTTAAGAATCGCTATCGTCAGGTCGCCGATTTTAATCGATTTCTAGAAAAAGGGCGAAAAGTTAACATTACACTGCTTTCCGCTTTCTCCTGAGATATGTAAACCCTTAAATAAGTAATCTTAAGACATTGAGTAGGAGATGTTAAGATAATTCTGGTGCTTTATTGATTCAATAGGCGTTTTCAAGTAATATCGATAGTAATATTCGCTAATCGATATAAAGGTTACTTCCCGCTAACGGTTCCTTTATCTGACTAATAACAACAATACATAGACTTGGGTAATTATCTGGGTAGCAAAAGCTAATAAAACTCTTTGTGTCCTAGATCTTGTCTCGTTTTGTATTAAATCCTCACATGAGAAGATTGTGGGAGTGAATTACCGCCCTCTGCCAATAAGAATAACCTTGTATGTAATTGTGAATGAGACACCAGTAAATATAAAGTCATTACACTATCTCGTTTCATTGCTTTATTATTATTACTTTTACGACTAAAATCTTACTGCAGCAAGCCCAAATATTAAGTCTTTTGGTATATAATCATGCAAACAATCTACAAAGGCGTTTGCTATAAACCAAGCCGAAGCCAAGAACTTGCATTGCAGTGAAAGTTTCCCCTTCGCATTCTCCAAGCTCAGTTCCACTCCATTCTAGCTTGCTTCAGCGTCAACCCACACTATCGCCAAACTGGAAATTGGGTCAAGTTTTCTGTCCGTCGCGGTGCTAAGAATTGTCTGATCTTACCTTCTCTAGAGTAGTCACGCCCTTTTATATTCCCGAAAGTCAATCTCAAAATGGGAAACCACAAGGAACTGGCGACTCCTCCATCCACGCATCAAGATCTCACTCTCTCACAAACGATATTTTAACTGCCCTTTTGCACAAGCCCCTGAAGTTGGGTTTAGATTGCTGGTGGTAACCCAGGACAAGGACGTGCTCTCTTTTCCAAAACTTAGGGTCTCCCCATCCCCCTCTCTCTTTCTGTCACAACCTCACAGCCCCAAATTAAAACCATATTCCTCCCAATAATCCTTGACCATAGCCTACATATGAGCAGAACACGCAGCAGACGGATTCACCTGTTACTTTTTGACCTCTAAGACCCTGACGATTGTACGATAAAAACCAGGCAAAAATTTTCAAAACAAAAAGTTCGCTGGCCTATTCGACAAGCATCTTCTTCTTCTCCTCTCTGATCCAATCGTTACTCAAAACGGTTTCCCAGGACTCCAGAGCGACGAACCCACAACAAGTTAGCAAGATCTGTTTTCGGGATCGGCAAATTTGCACTTTTAACCATTGACGTATGGAGAAAAACCATGGACGTTTTACGTATTTACGGAAGATTGGCGTGAAGATAGCTTGCACCAAGATGTTATTCTTGATGCAAGTTAACGCGCTTGGTTTTTCCTTACTACTCAACAGGGAACTTTACCTGCAAACAAAAAAAAAACGTTCTGGGGGAAACTTCCACACGCGTAATAAAATGAACGGATGCAGGTAGACTTGTAAAAACCAAGATGCTCGCCCGGTTCGCCAAGCAAGGTAACCAGTTGCGTAGATTTCTTTGTTCGGGAGTTAAGGGGGCCCGAAAAGTGTGTGTTCTATCGCTCCAGCAGCAGGCAAAAGACGAAGATGAAGCCAAGGACAAAGTGCTCACGGCAGCCATCAACCTTAGCTTATGATATGGAATTCCCCCAGCATAAGCCAACTATACAATCCACCTCGTAACAAAAGAGAAACTAGTTAATACAACCTCCAAGAAAAAAAAAATGATTTTTTAGAACAAATTAATATAAAAAGAAGTTTCAGGGTTCCCACCAAAATCGCTACCTTGCTCCAAATTCTCTCTTTTTTTTTCTTTTTTCCGAATCTGAATTTTCATACAAGTAGTTTGGCCTTGCCTTTCTCTTTCCGTTACAACTCTTTTGCTCTTGAATTTGTAATTAGTCCGAAATTTGTCACCTCTGTCTTTCTTTTGCAACCAAAACTTACATTAACGAAAAAAAAAGCTGTCAGAGTTTGAGGCGAGTGCTAGTTAAGCTTTTCTGGTCCTGTTTCTTGGTCTTGGACGGGGTATGGGAGGAATTAGCTCCGCCTCCTTTCACCGCCTGGGTTACTTGGTCCTGCAGTTGTGCGAAAAAGGCCGTGGAGGATTTCAGAGGCTTTCGAGACCCGGTTTGGACCTCGGTCATCTGTAAAGGGCGACCGCAAAGTCGTGAAGATAAATGCGTTGCAAGTACTTACATAGAAAAGTAAAAATACGAAGAAATTATAGTACCTTTGTGACTTTCCCAGTTTTCTGGGCGTGTTCTAACTGCTTCAGGGCTTGGTTCTGATCACTGTTCGGCTTCTGAGCTGCAGCCGCTGATTTGGAGCGTTGGAAGGTCTTCTTTAACCTGCGTTCATGTTTCTTGTCCGTGGTGGTTCGTTCGCTTTTGCTTTTGACGTCACCCCGCGGTCGTGCTAGAACGAACGATAAATTCCCAAGCATGCAAATGAGCTTAACTTTGTTTTTGTTGGCCTTTTCCGAATAGTGCGGAGGGAAAAAATATTTTTTTTTAAAAATGAAAGAAACATACTTGTTACTTCCTCCGGGGCTAAAACTTGGGCGTCACTTACTGACAAAGGCACAGCTTCTTCTCGGCTGAGGGACGGCAAATTGCTCACGATTCGCACTTCAGCGCTGGGCTAATAACACAGATTTTTTTTTTTACTAATTATTCTTTTTTGTTTAAAAAAAGAAGACGATATAGACCCCAAATAACTACACTGACAGTAATTAACCAATTGAAGACAAAGAAAGTAAAACGCTAAAGTTTCCCCTCAACCCTCCCAAAAAACAAAACAACGCGATGGCACTAGGACACATGTAGCGTGATCCAAGGCTAAAATGAAAGTGCGGAATGGCGCGAAACTAAAACAACCACGAGGAAAAGTACCTCACGTCGAATACGACATGACAGGACTTACCCAGGCCCGTACCCAGGATTTTGGTTCGGGGGGGGGG
>RJJA01000118.1:51774-142169 GCA_003724045.1 Lepidurus arcticus
ATTTCGGGGGGGGGGTTGAACCCCCGACCCCCCCCTGGGTACGGGCCTGGACTTACCAATAAAGAAAAAATTGAAAAAGAAAGAATTTCTCAATTGAATAATATAGGAAATATTAAAATAATAAAACAAATAAAATAGTAAATAAAACTAAAATAAATAAATAACAAAATAAAATAATATTAATAATGACAATAAAGGAACAACCGCGCATCCGGCATCGCAGTTTTACCATATTAGCTATAAAACTAATTGGTAAAAATAAAAAATAAATACCATCTTTGGTGTGTAATGGAAGTTGGCCAAAGCGTCCAATTGAGCGAAGACCTCTCGGGTTAGTTTCTTGATCTCCTCATGTTCCTTTGTAGTGGCCTCTGAGTCGGGAGCATTTCCGGCTTGCTTAGCCTGCAATTTCTGGTACTCTTCTTCATAAAGTTCAGCTAAGCCTTGCTTAGGCTTGTCGGAATCCAAAACGAGCTGTTTTTTGTACTCCATGGGGGTATTCACGGGTTTGACCTTGCGTTCCACGTCGTCCCATGCCGCGTCTTTTACTCGCTGACGAATAATATCTTCCAACGTTTTGGTCGTTTCTTCGGTTATGACAGGCGCTGCTCGGGTGGTGTGGTCGAACTGCAGATCTTCCTCTAACAAGGCGTTCTCGGGCCGAGTGTCAGCTGCGATTTCGCCTGTCAGTTGCCAAGGTTTGTTCGAGAGCGCTTCGTTTTCAAACCGAGATATCTGATTTGCTAGACGCGCCTGACGTTCGTCGAAGGAGGATTTGGCTTCGGAAGATTGGGCTTGTGAATCCAGGTCTGGGTCTGCCTCTAACGAAAACTTGACTTTTTTGCTGCTCGACTCTGCACCGTTGATAAGATTTTCCGGAATTGTGGGTTCTTTCCTTTTTTGGACCTTTTTATGGGCTGGAACGTCAAAAAAGTCGGCGTACATCGCATCTGTGCCTTCCTGTAGCAAAAATAATGAGAAATAGTTGAAACATTTTTGAAACGGGGGTACTGTACGTCATTTTCTTCTTCGCCAGACGAGAATCCTTCGAAATGATCAACGTTGGCATCCTCTTCTTCAGAATTTTCGTCTCCGTCACGCCGCTTTTCTTCCCGAGTGTCTTCTTTGTTTAAAAACTGTTCCAAATCACCCAATTTAAAGAATTCGTCATCCACGACTGAGGGCCTGTTCGGCTTTGAAGAATTCAAGCGTTCCTTTGGCTCAAGGTTGAAAACGTCTTGCTCCGTTTCTTCCACGTCAAAATTTTCGTCGCCTTCGATTCCTTCATCAGGGGTAAAGAAACCGTCTTCGTCTCCCTCTAAGTCAGCTTTAGCTTCTCCAAATGCTAAACCGTCTTCTGAACCACTTTCATCGCTGGCTTCAAGATCAGAGCCCAAATCTGAATGAATTAAACGAGAACTAAAATGAGCAAAAACTGATCAATAACACGAGAAAGCTTCATTCTTGTATACAAATATCGCTAAGAGAATCATTATCCTCTTCTTCTTCGACGTCTTCAGTGGTTTCCGATGTCAAACATGGTAGGGATGTGGTCGAATTATTAGCTTTTCTGACGAAGGTTAGAAGGTCCGTTTTGCTGGCCAAACGTGCAATGGCCTTCACTGAATCTTCATACAGGGGCTGGTTTTGTAGCTCTAGTTCTTGCCATATCTGTTCTTCATCGAAACCGTCAATCATCAGTTCAGGCAGCGATAATGAATTGGCATTTGAACCAGGTTTGGTTCTACTAACGGAAGGCAGTGGTTCATTGTGCTTGTTGGTGTCATAGACATCTTTGATTAGCAGCCGAAGATTTGCAATGAGGTCATCCTCCACCCTAAATATTGAGAGAATTGTCTTTGGTTTAGCTTCTTATCACATGAAGTTAATAAATATGAAAATAATATTCCGAAATAACAATAAAGGCTAATAACATATTTTCCTCCTTGTCAACTAATTCAAAGATGAAGTGATAAGTACACATACAATTAAATTTCCAAACATATACATATTCACCTTAGAAACTTTTGGGGTTTAGCAGTAATTTGCCCAAATTTCTGGTTAATTTCCACTAAGCACTGATCTAACATTTTGCCGGCCATGCTTGTTTTCCTTTGCATGTTGCAATTAGTGTCGATCAAAGCCACTTGATGGTAGCGCCATGCAGATGATTTCCCTTATCCTGAACGACGAGAATTCCGCTGAAAATCTTATTATATAGCTGCTGTTTGAGGCATAGAAATAACTTTGTCGGCGTTCACAGAACTCCGAAACTCGGTTTCTTTTTTCTCCTTTCTAGAAGGGAACCATGTGGGTGCCGAATTTGCATGTCGCAACATCGTGACGTCAGGACGGAGTGCGGTGGATGGCAACTTAACTACTGGCGACGACTTGCGCCTTTTGGTCGTTGCAGCGGGTAGAACACCAGTCTCGTATTATAGTACCTACGTACGACCCGACTCTTTCCTGGTGGCCACTCCCTTAGTAAAACACAACACTTTCCAAGGTTTGCAACGAGTCACCAGCGCTTTAAACGCTAACTTAGTATTTTTTAAGTTCGAAGTGATAGTCATTTTAACTGAAGGAAGTTCCCTGGAACAATGATTGGACTTTAAGTGTTTTTAAGTGTGGTTTCCTGTCTCCTCAAACCTCCCCAATACCGAGCAATCTCGGTTAACATTCGTTACGTATACTTCCAATAGGATTGCGAAACCGTTTTCTACAAAACTGGAAGCCGCAACATCCGACAGGATGGTCTCCGCTGGCGAGGACGAAGGACCAGCTATCCTACCCGTAGATTCTCGTACGTTTCCTTTTCGATCCTTTTCTTTTACTGTCCGTGACAGGCAATTCCAGACCGTTTAATAAGTTTAAAATTTTAAGGGCATCCACAAGGAATATTTGATAGGCCATAAAAGCCACCTGGTAAAGCGAAACCCGCATGTTGCGGGCAATGTTTTCCTCCGACAAAAGCCCTGACTTTGAGAAAGAATCGATAAAGTTGCCATGACGCAGTAAAAATTTCTCTGTTCATTCCGTCCTTTTAACCACCAACGGCTCTTTAAAAGCTAATATGCGTATCTTAGATATTGTAAGAAAAAATACCCCAATAAAAATCCTTGTAAGAAAATCCCTACCTGTTCTAGAAAAACAAAGGTAGGAAATTCCGCGAAGTATATATGATGTCATCGTGGTAGAAAGGGGCGGATCAACTTGGCTCCCGTCCGTGGAGTATTGATTTCCGTAAAGGACAGGATGACCTTTCGTTTCTAACTCCACCTCACCAGACTCCCCCCGTAACTCCTCAGTATTCTGCTTCGGGTTCACAGTATTGGCTCCTTCTTGTCGATAAAAGGCCAGTCGCAGTCAACTTGACCTACTTCAGGGTCTAATACTAGGTTACACTACGCTTTACAAGAACCTAATCTGTTTAACAAGTAAATGGTATACCACACGGTCCAGATGTTCTTTTTTCATGGTTTGTTAGCCATACCGAGACCATTCTCCACAAACCCCGATAACCTTTCAGGCTTTTTGACCTCTTAACTGTTTACAACTTTGCTTGCTTAAGCCTGCGGGAAACGCCTCTAACTTGTACCGTTAGAAACTTACCCCCGTTCAAGGAAATGACACCAGTTTGGCGACAGCTTTCTAAAGTGTAATTAAACTTAACACGGACTAAAGTTGAGTAAAGTTGATATGAGCCGCCGCGTTCGTTGTGTACCTTTTAACTTTAAAAGTTAAAGTTTGGTTAGACTAGCCAAACTTCCTCGACTTAACGCTGATAAGCTTTCGTTTTAGCCTAAACTTCGAAAGTTTACGAAGTCAACTTCGAAAGTCTGGAGTAAAAAAAAGAACGATTATAAGCACTATAGTTTACAATTGCTCCATCCATGGGGCGAGTGCTTGTGAAAACACACGTTATATTAAATATTACCCCATTCTGTACAGGGGAAAAAACTTTAAATTGTCTACAATCAACTTATAAATAAAGATGGCTTGCTTAAATACAGTCACTTTCAGGGTTACGACAAACAATTATACATTTCTCTTCCCCGTTTTAGCAAACACATTTGGAGTAACCATAAATGTTACTGCTTGAAACACAAATTTGTTAAAAATACAATATTTTTTTCAAATACTAATTTTAGGCATACGTCTAGTAAACACATATGCAATAATATCCAAAGGGGCGCACAAAGTTTAAGTCTGGGCACGTTAGTGCCCGTTATAGACTTGCCTAAAGTGAGTCCAAAACTAGAAGTCGACTTTCAAAATCTAAGTCGACTAGCTCAACAAAATGCTTATAAGCCCGAAGTTTATTCATCTTGAACCCTTATAAGCGCAAGTCTTGAACACAATAGCATATAGTCGAGTCGAGTATATAGAGTACTAAGTCAATATAGTCTATAATCAATATACTCAACAGTCAATACACTAGTCAATATATTACAGTCAATATAGTAAAAGATACTCTACATGTAGTATGCATATCGTGTATATAGTCCAGTCGATCTAAGCTTTCATCGAAACGAACGCGGTCATGGTTATTGGCCAAAAGTTGACTTTGACAAGGGTCTTATTCGTATAAAGCTAAACAATATACCACGATATTATTTTCTGTTTACGTGAAGTGTCTCTTGAATATTCGCGCATATCCGGGTTTATATGGGGTATAAAGTTTTTCTTTTTGAACTGTCTGAATTATTGCGTAATAAAATTTATATGTTGCGTTTCATACCCTTAATACGCGTACCCTAGTTTTATGTTACAATAGTATATGTAAGACAGTATATGCAATTTATTTTTTATTTAAAACCAGCGTAGCAGGCAACAGCCTTTAGCCATTCTAGTTATTGGTCATTTGATTTTACTTCAATTTTCTAGAATGGAGCTATTTACAGGGGAGGGAAGGGATTGAGGGACGGGTGAAAGATAGTGCTGTAATCGTATAATGTATATGTCATTTACTCACACTGTAAAAATGAAAATCGGATTTCACTAGAGTTGAGGAAGCGCTAAGCAGATGGCGCTAACAACCCTTGACTGAAAAGCATGATGAACATTGATTACAAAGGGGAAAACAGAAATCTTACCTCGCTAATCCCATCATGGGAGAAAAACTTTGACGTGCTAAAAACCTTTTATGCTAATATTAGTCCCTTATATGCCCCGCGTAAGGTTAAATTTAAAATTTAACCTGAAAATAGGAGTTTTACCACTTTTAACGGATGCATTTTCCTAGTACCCTCTCCAGGCGGCCGTTACTCGCAGATTTGAAAGTTAAGCACCATGAGAATCACGCGCCTGTTCCGTTGATATATGCGTATATTTACAAAACTTCAGGCTGATCAAATTCTCTCAGTTTGCACTTGAAACAGCCTTCCTCGTTTAACCAAATCCTTCGTCCTTCTTACTTTGCTGTCGAGTATTATTTTTTTGTCTGTTTCACCCAGAAATCGACCTATTTTGTACCTGATCGATGGACCAGTTCCTGGCAGAGACAAGCCGCCATGTATGTGCTAAGATACATAGAAAAGTGCTTACCTCACACAAGGAGCACAGCATGACACCACACTGCACGCGATCTTATCGTGTGCCAAGTTTCCATACCGTCAGAAACCCCTTTGCAGGAAACAATAAGCCTCAAACATGCACACGACTACCCTTTTCAACCTAATAAATTTTCCCACAACAATGCAACAATTCCTCTCTCAGGCTCCTGAACCGCTCTTTTCCTTATTGCTTTCACGTGGAATTAACCGTAGGAATTCCCCCCGTGCCTCCGGGCGAACTCTTTACTTTCGTACGATCTTCCAAGAAGAATTATCAGCTAATTGTTAATAGCTAAAAGAATCGAGACTATCCAGTGCTTTTGTCCAATATGGGGAAATGCAGAGTCGGAGCTTAGAGGGTGATATGTGTCTGGTAATGTAAGTTTGCTGTGCCACTCCTGACACCCTCGGGGAATGATCAAGAGAGGGCGCCAGAAACACAAGCAAAAGTTTAATCTCCCAATGGAAAAGTATGATGTATGAGGCTTGCCAGTTGCCACCACACTTCTCTTCGTCCGTCTAATTGCATTTAGGATGATCATAAAAGGCAGAAAATACGTTACTCTTCTTCCACCAGGCAAGCGAAAAGCCACTCGTCAAACACACCGGTGGCTTTCCATTTTCATGACTCAGTTGTTGATGGCGATTGTCATCCACCCAAACCCGATTCGGGTTTCTTCTGCTCTTGTTATAAAACACTTTCGGTTGCGCAGTGGACTAGTTATGAATTCACCCCTCCAGCAAGAAATAGCGGTAGCGGTAGCTAGGCTACCAGTCGTCCGTCAAGCCTTCACCGAGTATGGACCCTTTAGTTGCCTCCGGGCTATCATGACGTACCTCCCCTATATTGCCTAGTACAAAAGTTGTCCCAGTGCTTTAACCCTCACAATCAAGTTCATACCTCAGCCCTATAAGAGGAATTCCGCCAAGTTAGAACCAAAAACGCGAATTACTTCTCAGATTATTACGCCAAACGATAATCATGACAGTACAATCAACGCCTTTAGCAATACAATGGTTTTAGAAATTCTCGTGAGTGTCACCAGGTTTGCTGGTAAGTGCAGTTTATAGGTCAAGAATACAGCCCCCCACCAAAAAAAAAGCTTTTATAAAATTGAATTCAGGAATTATTTCTATGAAGCATTAGTGAAGGGAATCCTCTGTCAAAAGTTGTGTGAAAATTTCTTTGCGATAATCGATTCATAGACATATAGCTGCGAAGCGAATCACACTAAATTGGTGTGAATGAATTACGTGAATCGTTTTGCCAAATCGCAATTAATGCTTAAGGTGAAACGCGAAGAATGGCAAGTTAAAATGAAACAATTTAAAATCATGCAGTGTCCATATTTTAAGTGAAAAAGGATTCCTATAATTGTTTCTGTTTGGTCTTGATGTCGTTATAGTGAGCACTCCAGCATTGGTAGGGATCTGCCTGGGGGGATTACTGTTGCTTACGACCGCGTTAGCTGTGAGCTGCTTATGCGTCCGGGGCAAGAGGGATCGCAATAAGAAACTACGAGTCTCTGAAGGCCGCCCGCTGCCTGTCCGTCGACCCACTGCTGTGCGGCCTCCACAGTCATCCGGCGGTCCACCCTACTACCTCAAGAAGTCTCCCAGCCCTACGGGAGCTAAAACACCGCCTGGGGCGGCCACCAAGACCCCTAGTCCACAGCAAGGTAACGTGTGCAGCAACCAGAAAATACATTTCAAAGTTTTTCTTCATCACGAAAAATTGATTTAAAAATACAAAAAGGGCTTAGTCGGTTAAGCTTTATTCTCTTGTTGAAAAAAATAGCAGATTGTTGCCTGGGGTTACATTAAATCTTTCCCTCACCCCTCTTTTTTATTCGAGTAGCAAATAAGGCGGTAAAAGGACGTTACTTCCGTGCTAACGTCACCTAGCCTTTTGCATGCCTGAGAACCGAGTGAACAGAGCGATAATGGCCTGTCCAAGACAATTTTCCCATCCCCTGTCTGCTTTATCCCGCCCGATTCTCAACCCTCACAAGCCTCTCGGGCATAATACGAACCCCCGTAGGGTAAGGTTTCGGTCAAGAGCGAGACCGAAACCCTTCGGTTGCTATGCTGCTCTTTTTCTCTCCTTTCCTATCCGTTTATTTAGTTTCCAAACACGTAAATAAAGGTCCACTGTCCAGTCCAGCTAGTGTGTATAGCCAAAGGTACGAGCCGATGGTACGATTTATGAACCCATCCCGAAGATTCTTTTTCACGTGTTTTCCGCCGAGTTCCGCCGAGCTCAGCTTAGTTTCTTCTTATCTTGTCTAGCACAAGCTTACTAAATGTCTTGCACCGTGGCATCCATCAACGAGCTAACCCCCAAAAAAAAGAAAAGCTTGCACGATTCGGAAGTTTTAACATTTAAGCAGAAATAATGCCTTTGCCAGAATCTTCGATCTATACAAGTGATATTCTTTAAGTAATTTCACTTTAAGTAAGTTCTTTAGTGACACGTTTCGGATTTGCTTGGGATAGTTAAGAGAGGTTGAAATGTTGTACTGACAAGAGCAGATCGAATTGATGCTTTGGTTTTATGACAAGTATCTGTGACAGCGTCATTTTATCTCAATTGGAAAAGAAATGTTTTCTCACTGGGAAAGACATATCGAAGTCGATGGGAAAGAAATGTCGGTTATATTAACTCGTACCTTCTGGAAACCAAACTTGTAGGTCCCACGCCGAACCAGTTAACGCCTACATATGAAGCTCCGGTTGGGGAGGCCAGTACTAGCCCCGCCCCTACACCTGGTAGCCGACGTACGCCGCTGGGAATCCGCTCTCCTTCGTCAGCGAGTCCGTGCCACCCCGACGACTTCCGCAGCGAGAGTAGCATTCGTTTCGCCTTGGAATGCGAGAAAAAGAAGTCCCCCACTGACTTGGCCGTCGTTAAGGAGCACTGCCTAGCGGAATTGACTGGGATGGGCGTTGTTTGCAGCAACATCAGCAATACGACTCATGGAGATACGAAAGACAGCAAAGGAGCTGGGGATGGCGCCAACAAACTGGGGAAACTCTTCTTCAAAGTCAGGTATTTATACGTAATATTTCTTAGTATACATTTCTTCTTATATTGACTGGCGGAATCCGCAGCAATTACACCATTTCTTTGCCTTTTGTCACCCGGGAGACTTTGCGTTCTTTCGTAATATCAAGCTTCTGTCGATATTGTCAGGAAACAGAAATTGACTGAGCTCCAACCCCCCCTTCCCAAGACCCTGTCTTTCACACCCCTTTCTTCCTAAAGGGCACTATATTACTACTTAGGAATTCAAAGAGAGAGAGAGAGAGCTCTGGTATTCTTGAGCGAGTTGAAAGCTCTTGTTCAGTCCTACAGCCACAACGAACTCAAATTTGCGGTCAATTCAATCGACAATGTTATTCTGTCCCCGAATTCCCAGAATGTCTGCATTAGCAGCAGAAATGTACCACGTACCACACGAAAAGCCCCAAGCTAGGTTTAAGCACATGCTGCGTGACGCTGGGATCCTTTTGATTTTGTTTTTTGAAGACGGGAGCAGGAAATGCTTCATTACTGGCAGTAATAGTTGCGAGGGATTGGATGGTTCCGCCCGCAGACAACATCGATTCTCATTTTACCAGTCGAAATTGAAAGACTACACTTTGAGCGCTTTTGAGGAGGAAGAAAAGGTGGAGGGGCACACAAAGGGAGTTCTGTTAAGGGACTCTTATTCTGCCTCGATGAAGCTTCAATAGAGCTTCAAAGTCCATGAATAATATGTTGGGGAAAAGATTTACGGGCTAGAAGAATTTCTGGCAATATATCTCATCCTTCTCCTTTTCTGGTTTAGACATAACGGAGAGAAGAATACGTTGATGGTGACGGTGGTCAAATGTGCCGGATTACCTATACGTGATTCAGGAGCTGGTACTAGCGACCCGTACGTCAAACTGCAATTACTGCCTGACAAACAACATAAAGTCAAGACTCGGGTATTGCGTCGTACCCTCAATCCAGTGTACGACGAAGATTTTACCTTCTATGGTATCGCTGTGAATCAGCTGGCGGTGAGTGTAATTCGTATTTCTTCACAAAAGGTTTTTAATTACTATGTGAAGAAATAAGTACTAGACAGTTTTTTTTTGGGGGGGGGGTAATTGTTGAAATTTTTAGCGTAGCAATATTGAAGAGGAAAGTTGAAATGATAATACTTTTTTGTCTCTGTTTCGATGGCAGAGTTTGACGCTTCACTTTGCTGTACTCAGTTTTGATCGCTACTCCCGAGACGACGTTATTGGAGAAGTGATGCTGCCGGTAACGACAGCGTTGGAAGAAATTGAGCAAGTAACCAATGGTAATGGAGAAACATCTCCAGCAACGCCCACATCAACGACTTCTACAACTTCGCTCGCCATTTTATGCCGGGATATTGCTCCTCGCAGTCTCAAAGTAACACATTTACATTTCTGATCTTTTAAAAGAAATTTCTCATCTCGAGACGACTATTTCTCTTATTATTTCTCATTTGACTCAGATGAGAAGCCAAGGGCGTGGCGAGTTACTGGTTTCTTTGTGTTACCAGCCACAAGCTTCCCGCTTGACTGCAGTTATATTGAAAGCTAGGAATATTCCTCGCATGGACATCACAGGGCTCGCAGGTACACGAAAAATTACATTGACCAAGGATCATAAGTTATTCCTCAAAACGGTCAAATCAAACTGAGTGCGATGTCAGTAATGTTAAGAAAGCTGTAATCATCACATAGCTAATTAGCCTTAAATCCAGGGATCCGGAAACTAACACGAAGCTGCGATGGTAACAATTAGTTTCGAATTGGTTCCTAACCCCTCTAAGACGTACGTAAGGGTTATGTAAATAGCTTAGCTTAAGCAAATGAACGCGCGTATCTTAATTCTACCCTCCACAGCTTAGTTTGCTTGTTATGACCAAGCTACCACAAGGTGGCGCGCAGTACTTTGTGTGGGTGTATATGAACTCGCATTGTTTCAGCGCATACACGGCGAATAGGTTAATTTTATACCTACGTACACACACAGGTGCACTAAAATAGTATTTAGGGCAAGACAGTTTCCAAATTCGCAATTTTTCTTTTCAAATAGTTCAAATAATGCGAAGGCAAAAATAAAAAATGTAAGACTTCGTGTCGTATTAGTATCAGCTACATTACTGTCCAGGTTTGAAAAACTCTCTTGTGTTGTTTACGTAAGACTGCTTCTGTCTTCCTGATACAGATGGCTAAGTTATACTGTGTTCGTGGTAATTTTATAACTTCCGATAATGAATTAACAACTGAATGACAGAAAGAAAATGACTGTCGCTAAATTTACCATTTTGTTTTATTTCATCCGTATAGAAAAAAAGTTTCCATTAGACGTTGATCTTATCTTACCTAAACAGTATACTGTAGCTATATCTACATTTACTGTCAACGATTTTTTAAAAATAAATTTGTAACACTTTATATGTTATGTGTAACTAATCCAATGGTATGGACCCGAATTGGCCCGTAACATGGTTGTAGCTTGTGTGCAGCTAAGTTATAATTTGAGACTTAGGAATATTTTTTTTGGATAGTTAATTAAATAAAGGATTAAACCTTATTTTTTGTTGCTAGACCCGTACGTCAAGATCTACTTGCTCCATAACGGGCAACGTATTGCCAAGAAAAAAACGCATGTCAAGAAGAGGACGCTCAATCCGGTATTCAACGAATCCTTTGTTTTTGACGTGCCAGCTAGTGCTGAAGGACTTGACAATCTCAGCTTGGAGTTCCTCGTCTTAGATTGGGATCGGGTCACCAAAAACGAGGTACAGTATGTTAATTAACATTTTTTCGTTCTCGTTCTCTTTCTCATTTCCTGTTGGGCCAAGTTCCAACACTAACTTCCGGAAACTTTTTCTACACTCTTTCCTGTAACGATTTAGTAAAGCGCTTTATTTCCGGTAAATCTAGACTTCGAGCTTAGATCAACAGTTCGAAACAGGATTTTTTTGTCTGGTTGTTTTTGTTCTCAACTCAGGCTCATTTGCGTAATGGAAAACTTATCCTTAGCAAAATAAATAGAGTAAATATTTGTTTACCTTCCTTAGCACACATTTTGGTACAAATTCTTGCTCCATGCTAAACTTACCTGAAACTTTTCTCTAGCAGAATTTAACACACACGTAGAATGCTGTCTTTCCATCTTCCCGGGTTACATTTTCAGAGTTAAATCCTTACTGTGGCTGTTTTCAAGACTTGATAGGATCGGACGCGCTCCACGCTGTTCAGTTTCACTGTTTCAGGCAATGAGATCCGCGTACTGCAGGAAAAGGAGCGAACAGCGTTTGGCGGTGAGTTCAAAACTACGAATGGGACGCGTGGATAGGGCGAATCCGAAATTTTGTTCGCAGCTCTCGTGAATTTCAACACGCAATTCGCGGTTGACACGGTCCTGCAGCTCCGAAACTGCCCAGCGAAAACTCGACAGCGAAAATTTCACCCAGAGAGAAACTCATACACATGCTGTGTATGAGTTATATGCTGTGCTTTCTCTGTCCAATTTTACCCTTGATTGCAATGGGCGGTGTATGGGTTTTTGGACTCTTATGGGCTGGTAAAGCCCAAAAGAACATGATACCATTACTCTTCTCTTTTGTTCGTGGCTCCGTGACTACGCTCGTTAAGGCTAAGGATGTTGGAAGGGGACCCCCAACATACACGTGTACCCACACTACATATTCAGTTTTTTATGGTTTCTTTCTTTTGTTCTCCTTGTAGGTGATTGGCAGACTAGAACTGGGCGGGGTCAAAACGACTGGCTCAGCTTTGCATCACTGGACCGAGGTCCTGAATTCGCCACGTCGACAGATTGCTGAGTGGCACAAACTGAGGGAATGAAGATAGAGCAGACTGAAGCTGCTTGATACATACGTTCTTCAAACATAAAAGATATCTCGCTTGCAAAACAATTTCATGGCCTCTCCTTAAAAACACTCCACGTTCACGGGAGCTTCTCATGTAACCAAAAACAATATAGCGATCTGAAATGGAGAAATGAGAAAGAAACGAATAATCCTGAAGAGCAAAAAATGCATACAAAAAATATGGAGTTCTTTTTAGACTAACTGATAACTATGGATGGAGGGCCACAACAACACATTCCAAACGCTAAAACTTCTTTGTCTTTTGGTTAAAAAAATAAAAAGCAGCGCGCTTGTCTTCATATTCCAGCGTTGATCTCGCATTGTTCTATTCGGCCTCGCCCCCTTATTGCTATGTTCCGGAAAGTAACCCCGTTTTTGCGCGTAAACGTTATACGACATACCAACTTTCCTATAGTAAATGAAAAGAAAGTTTCCTTGGATTGGACCTGAAAAAAATACATTAGCTTCTTATTGAACTGTTATTAAACATGGTTATTTATTATTAAACAATACATGTTTTGATCTTACTCTTTTCGAATACTTATTTTCCATGTTAAAATTCTCACTGACTCGTCGTTAGTGTGCGGCTATTTTGAAATAGCAGATGACAATGCTAGAAATGTATCAGTACGAAATAAATGTTTATTACATTCTAATACCTAGGCTTGACGGAGTTGTTACAATTATCCTAACTTTAATCGGCGTTATTAGCTAATTCCCATTGAAGTAATGTGTAGACAACTTTAACGCCCACTATAACGCCCATTTTAACGACAACTTTAACGCCCATTAGTTGAGTTGAGTTCCGTTAACATTTAATGGACATGAGCGTCCCGTAGCCTAGGTAACCCAACCTTGAAACAAAAACAGCTATATTGCAAAATCTATAGATAAGAAGTAATGCTTTCCGACCTTCAAAATAAAGCTTGAGAATTTCACATAAGCGTTAAATAAGAATTGTAAATGAAAGTGAATTAGATATAAATTACGTAATCCCCTAACCCGTGTAATTTCTGTACTATGCGAAAAGTAATGTGGCGACATGCTTGGAATGACACTTATCCGTTTAATTATGGTAAAAAAAATGGGATTATGAATATGGCATATTTGGTTGTGAAAAGCACCTCCACCTTTTTTTTACATAAGCTATCACCTATAAAGTGATAGATATAATGTCTACAGTATTACAAGTTTAGTAAATAAATATTACTTTGCACGCGATATGATTTTCAACTTCATTTTTATTGGGCTTCACAAAGTTTTGCCTAACCATAAGTAAAATCTGCTTGGGTAGTACATGAAGTTCAAAGGACAAAAACACAACACTTGTTTTGCCTTTGGGTTTATAATATAGAACTGGGACAGGCGCGCGCTTTTTTAGCTGAAGCAACAAACAATATCGCCATCTGGCAGCGCAAAAGGGTACACTTTGCGACATCTGAAACCTTTTTCTAACGCCAAAAACCCCAGAAATGTTGGAAACGAAAATGTAAAATAATTGAAACCTAGACATACTTTTAAAACAAGGAATCATTGAACCATTGATGACGACACAAATAAAGTGTTATAGCATAACTAAAAGTGCAGGCGTATAAATTTTTGGTTATAAGAAAAGGAAAGGGAAATAGTTAAGTTATAGCAGTGATTAATACATGGTTATTTAAGGGGAGTTTGGAAATCTTGGAACAAGTTAAGACGCAAAAAAAGCCAAGTCAAGAGCCTAGATTTTTTTGTCCTAATTTCCTCTTCCTAACTTCTCAACCTTTCATTTCCTTTCTAAAGTTACGGTTAACCTTTGGTATCTCATTAACCCCGCCCCTAACCGCCTGGCTAAGACCCAGCGGCACTTTCTGTCTCCTCCCCCTTTTCCCTCGAAGCTGGAATTGTATCACATGACATTTACTTTAGTCGATGGTAAGACAATAGTTTCAGTTAACTAGCTTAGTTTAGGTTATAAGTCTCTTCGTTCGTTTAATTATCGTAAGCCCGCGTCTGGAAACTTGTTTGCTCACGCATTGACTATCACATACCCTGTCGTAAGGCCTGACTCGAACACAACACTTAGCACCGGCAGCCCTACTTTCGAATAATCAATAAATCCCTAATTGTTTGTCTCTAAAAACACCCAATTTCTTCTTATAACCCCTTGAAAAAACCCCGGGAATGTTGCAAAATAAAGTGACAATTTATCACGATTCCGATAGGAAAAAAAATAAATAAAAACTACCCGTAATAAAAACTGCCACCACAATGCGTGAGCCTTTTCGTGTCGTTTTTTTTAATCACTGAAGTTCTCAAAATAATACTTTTTAGGGGACGTAGCGAGAAAATGTGGTGCGGCAAAACTCATCACCAAGAGATACAAATGTTTTAGCGTACGTTTCTTAACCTTCTTTTCAATTCCCAGAAAATACTATTAGAAACGTCAACAAAGGGTTAAAAAAGCTAAATAAGCTTATCTGCCATGCCATGTGTGCAAAAAAAGAAAGCTTTTCAACTCAAAAAAGCGCATTTGCACTGGGCACACAATCACAATCCACAGGCGGAGCGAACTTGAACTAAAAAAAAAAAAAAAAAAAAGCTTCATGTAAGGCTACAACGTTCTTCGTCTCCCTATTTACCACTCAAGGTCTTGAATGTCACACTTTTCTTTAATAACTGAAAGTTTCCATTCCCTCTGTAACGCTCAAAAGTCGAGATTTCTTAGCCTGAAATCTTTCTGCAGCTTTAAGATTCTGATTTCTATGACTACGTGTCTGAAGTAACCATAAGTCTTTTGGATACTTCTAGCTGATAGTTATCTTTTGTCTGCAAAAAGAATGCAAAATCTCTATAGTCCTATCCTAACTATGGATGTCAAGATGGCCAAGTTTTCTAAGAAAAAAAAATTAAGTTTGTGTTTTATATGTGGTATAGATTGGTGAGTTTTCTAAAGATGGTGGGCGGTTCGGAAATTTTCACTTAAAACTCGAGTCGGTAAGCCGAGCAGGAGGTTTCATGATCTTGCAAATTGATAGTGCATCGCGAGGCAGATGGGGCTAAATCAATACGATGCGCTGCCAGTTGCTCTTCATGCGCGGCTACCCACATTCCCAAGGAATCCGAATCGTATGTTGGAATGATGGTCACGTCTGAAACGATAAAAATAATAAGAAAATTAACATCAGGTTACATTTCTGGATACACCAAAGTTTTGCAGGAAACCATTTCTTTATGGCTTTGATAACACTAGCTTTTGGTTGACACTAATCTACTCATGTTGTTCTAGGTTTCCTAAGAAAGCTTATCAAGGAAATACACCCGAAAGGCAGTTTGCACACACGAACGAAGCAGTTACAATTCAAAAGTTTTGTTTACCTAACAGACTTGAAGGAAAGTCATTAAAGCTTCCTTTTGAAGCTTTTAAGCTTAATTACGAAACGTAATTCCTCTTTCGCGTTTACCCAACTTACTGATGATAAACGCCAAAGTGGATAAACATTCGAAACTTGTAAATCCTCTTCAGGAACTTACTTTCATCTGGCTGTAATACCCTACAAATCTTTCTTCCTAAGAAACAGAGAAAAAAGTATTTTTCCATTCCACTATAAAATAAAGCCTTGTAAGTTATTAAAGGCGCCCGTACACCTGAGCTTATTGATGCGAGACAGTCCCAGATGGCACTGATGTTTGTTATGCTTTTGCGAAAGCCTTGCATAAGCAAGTAGGAAAAGAAATAGATAGCTAATTTCGGCTTGTTTTTGCTTCTGAAAAGTACGATTTCTCGCCAGTTTGCTTCATTCGACATAAGCGTTGCAAAAAGTATCCGTTTTTAAAGAATATGCTAAAGTTAACGAGGACTTCTGATTTAAATGTAGATAATACCCAGGGAAATTCTTACCTAGATCCTTGTCTTCGCCGGTCCAAGACATTTTGGCATCCAGCAAGGCTTGCAAGACGGTCGGGGATGGTTCCAGGCCACTGAACACGTAGTGTCTGGCTCGGATCCGCTTAAAGTAGTCTGCGTCACAGTAATCCGGATGTCCGTGATGTGGCACGTACGCCAAATCAACGTAAATGGGTGCGGGCGTGTTCCCCGCTGGCGCCGATCCATTAGCGAGTTTGGATCGTTTTTGAGGAGACGCTTGGGTTACGCTGCGTTTGATGTCCTTCAACGGCGATTTGGACACCGTCTCCAGCTCCATACCTCCGTTGGTCGTAACTGGGGCGGGCAAACCCAACGGTTTACCCCAACTAGCTACTTTCTCTTCCGGCGAAACGCGCCTGTCCTCGGCATGGTGCCCATTACGGTTAATGGCTGTAGATTGATTCTCTTCCGTAACAGAGGTTGCTGTTTCAGAACGGTGACCGTTACCGTTCTGGAAATCATGGCGTTCGGCGACCCCACCCGTGGAATTGTCATGAGCGTCAACTTCCCGATACAGTGTCCGGGTCGTTGTTGTCGTGGTAGTCGTAATGACTCGCGATTCTGTAAGGGGGTCGGTAGTTTCGATAACGCGAGAAGTGTACTTACTACTCGATTCCTGCAACTCCGGCTGAGATTCGAGCGATTCCGACTCATAGTACCCGGAATATTGCTCGTAATCCTCGGGATGGCTCGCCGCGTACTCTTCGGCGCGAAGACGAACCCAATCTTCGTCCATGTGTGATTCTGGATGGAATTCACTACGTTCCCAAGGCCGAGTAGCGGTCATCACCGCTTCTTCCTCTTCATCGTCTTCATCGGCGGCAATTCCTTCGATGTTCGTCGATGTTGAAAACGCACCGCGGAAGCCTAGCGAACCTTCGCTCGTTTCAACGTACGTCACCGTACTTTCATGCGGCGAAAGAAGCTGGTCGGTTCTAAACCACGCCTCCTTGGAGCTTCCGCGTTGTTCCTCCGTCTGCTCCTCGATCTCTTCGTCCGGATGGTGAGTCCAGCGTTCGTCCCGGGTTACAAATGGGTTAAAGTTTTCTACCGCTGGCTCATACGTGGAGCTAATGTCGCTTCGAGGTGTTAAAGGCGGTAATTGGCTCGCGGAATCATGATCTTCCGATTTAGGTACGTCGTGAATAGGGCTGATGGCTTCAACCACTTTATGAGTGGTACCGGTTAAAGTTTCAGCAACAAAATCTCCAGAAATCAAAGACCGTTTATCCAAATCCTCCGTGGAAGTGGATCGCTTGACGGACTCGAGGGAAGAGGCTTGTTTGGGCTGATCGAAGCTCATAGAGGACAAGTAGGCGGACGGGCGGCCTGAAGAGGAGTATAGCTCAGTAGTTTTTGTGGTTTGGACCAAGATTTCCAACTGATCCTCCATCTCGGCATCATGACTAGCGATTTCGTGACTGGAAGGACCGCTGGGGAGCTCGTGTGGCTCCCGGAAGTCAGCAAAGGTGGCAATGTCGGTCGCCCCACTGATAATGCTGTCTGGTTGATGGAAGGAATCTTCCGTGGGGGTAGCGATCTTCCGGGTAGTTTCTTCAGTGGTTTCCCAACTGGAAGGACCGGAGGAAAAGGCGGGAATCATAGAAGAATCTTTATCGTACGTTCTGGACGAGAATTGGCTGTCGAAACTCTGAGGTTCAGCTTCTTCTTGGGTAGAGACGGAGGAGAGCACCTGCTCTCGGTGTTGGGTAGCGACATGGTCTATTTCTTCGACTTCCACAGCGGCATGCACTTTGACATCCGGGACAGGAGATACACGCGGACTCGGGATCTTACCTTCCGACACGATTTCGGTTTGAGGTGAGGTCACATATGTGCAATCCGTTTGACTGGACGTGTCAATGATTTCCTTGGCGAGGGCCAATGGGCTGGCTAAGTGATCCTCTTCGAAATCAATTTTGATTCCCTTGGCAATCGTTGGGGAGACGGCGCGGCTCGTTTCCGGGGTCGTCGCAGATAGAATGGAGGACTTTTGGACCTCTTCATCGTCTTCGTCGACAGGCAAGTCAGCGACTTCGTCCGGAGTAGGAACCACGTAGCCGGAGCTGGGTTTGGGCGGAGAGAAATGTTGGGGCGAGGGGATGGTGACAATTTCCTTCTCCATGGGTGAAACTGGTGGGGAAATGGCTGATCCGACGAGAGGTGTAATATCCTCAAGAAGTTTGCGGCCAGTGAGTTCGATAGCAGCTTCGATCTCTTTTAATTTCGAGTCCGGTGTGAGGGGAACGGAGTCCGCAGCGGGTCGACTCGGGGAAGAGGCGGTCAGCAAGGCGGAAGCCTTTTCTGGAGCGGCTTCTACCCGTTCTTGAAGCTGTGGCTGATCTTGTTCGATCGACTCGAAATCAGCTAGGTCGGCTGGTTTGTGGGTCGAATCGTGGACGGAATCGGATGATGGATCTTTGTGAAGTTCTGGCGTGGGACTAAGAGTCTCTCTGACCATTTGAGAGCGGATAGATTCGCTCACTTTGATGGAATCGATAGCCTCAAAGGCTTCGGGGCTAGCGGCACTGCTATCACTGATTTTGGAATCATGGAAGAGGAGTTCCTTGCTGGGAGTAGGACTAGCCGCTTTGCTCGTTCTGGACGAGTCAATTTCTTGGGACATTTTAAGTTCGGAATCATGAGATTCCAGTGATTCTAAGGCCATCCCCTTACTTGGAATCGGACTTGGAGATTTATCGACGGCAAATAAGCTCTCAGACTCACTGGTTTTACGCGAATCAGACTCTTTTGATCTTTTCTCATCAAATACTGGAGATTCCAAGACAATATCCTTGGTTGCAGTCGGGCTTGGAGACTTATCGGCATGTAAGCTGTCAGATTCCCTTAGTTTACGGGAATCAGGTTCTTTTGATGTTTTGATCTCGGGTTTGGGGGGCTCTAGGGCGATATCCTTGTTAGGAAGGCCTGGCGATTTTAGATCAGCTTCTAAGCTCTCCGATGCGCTGATTTGGCGAGACTCATGATCTTTGGATGTATTATCTTCCGATTCCAGCGACTTCATGACCACGTCCTGGCTTGAAAAGGGACTAGGGATGTTATCGGCAGCAGGCAAGCTGTCTGATTCACCGAGTATGCAAGTGTCGACGTCTTGTGATGTCTTTAGCTCGGACTCATGGGATACTTGCGATTCTAGCACTAACTCAGTGCTAGGAAGTGGACTTGGGGCCTTGCTGACAAGTAAGCTCTCAGATTCACTGATCTTCGGAGATGCCGCCTCTTGTGTCTCTTGTGGTAGTTCTAGTTCAGAGTCATGGGAATCTTGAGACTCTTTGACAATTTCCTTGCTAGGAAGTGGACTTGGGGACTTGCTGGCTGTAGTTAGGCTGTCCGATTCAGTGATTTTAGGAGAATCGGTTTCTTTTGGTGTTTGCAATTCAGATTTGTGAGATTCTGGCGATTCTGGGAGAACATCCTTACCAGGTGGTGGACTTGGGGACTTGCTGGTAGCTGGTATGCTGTCCGATTCACTAATTTTGTGAGAATCGGTGGATTTAGGTAGTTCAAGTTCAAGTTCATGGGACTCTGGCAAATAATGGACGATTTCCTTGCTAGGAAGAGGACTTGGGGACTTGCTGGCGGCAGTTAAACTGTCGGACTCGCTGACTTTCCGAGAGCCGGTTCCACTCGATGGTTTGGCTTGTGAATCTTGTAACTGAAGCGATTCAACGACGACCTCTTTGATGGGAAGAGGGCTTGGAGATTTAGTTACCGCAATGATGCTCTCTGATTCACTAACTTTGCGGGAATCCGTAGCTCGGCAAGTTTCAAAAGCACAATCGTGATCTTCCGCTTGTGATTCTAAAGATAGCAGTTCTTTGCTTGGACTAGGGCTCGGAGATTTGCTGAAAGCGTGCAGGCTCTCCGATTCGCTAACTTTTCGAGAATCAACAGCATGCAATGCTGGAACTTGGGAATCAGCGATGAATTCTGGTTCTTTGCAAGGGCTGGGGGAGTTGCTAGCAGCTTGTGAGTTCGCAGATTCACCAAGTTTAATTGAATCGCTGTCTTGAGGAGTTTTAGAGGAAGAATCACGAAGTGCATTTTCGACGGATTCCAAGGATTCGAAGACGGATTCTTTAATAGGAAGAGGGCTGAGCGTATGGCTGCCACCAAGCACGCTCTCCGATTCGCTGACTCTGCGAGAGTCGCTCGTTACCTCTGAATCGTGTTGCAAGTGTTCCCTATTGATTTCCTTGCTACAAACGGGACTGGTAGACTTAGCGGGAGGGTGAGAGCATCCTGATTGGCTTAGCTTGTGAGACTCGGGCTCTTCAATCGTACGGACCGCACAATCATGATCGCCGCTAGGAATCGGGCTCGGAGTTTTACTTAGAGCTTGGGAGCTTGCGGATTGGCTAACTGTATGAAAGTCAACTTCTTGGGTTGGTTCGATTTGGGAATCATGAGAATCGTGTTCAGCGCTAACCCCGAGGGATTCGGCGTCAGCATGCCCGTCAGGAACAGGACTCGGAGATTTGCTACCTTCAGGGAAGCTTAATTTATGAGCGTCAACTCCTTTGAGAGATTTACTATCCGATTCACGTGCAAGTGGTGTTGATTCGAACGAATGTACAACTGTTTCCTTGTCAAGCGGACTTGGAATCTGACTGGCGGCTTGGATATCAGATGACTCGCTGATTTTGCGAGAGTCACTTTCGTTTGTTGCTTGGAGTACAAAATCATGAGAATCAGTACGCACAGCAAAGGATTCAGGCGCTAGATCGTGACTAGGAAGGGAACTGGGACTCGCGCTGGCAATTTGGGACTTACTTTCGTGTGGTGTTGGGAGAGCAGAAGTAGTAGGTTGAGTACCGGATCGAAGTTCTAGTGATTCTAGAACATCTTTGCAAGGAGTTGGGATTTCCTCTTCGATTTCCGGAGTTTTAGCTCCAGATTCGAGAGCGTTTACTGGTTCTAGTCCTAGAGTCTTGGGCTTAGAATCAACGAAGGAATCACGGAAATCGGACAGTTCAGAAGCATCCAAAGGCGATTCCGATTCGCCTTTCAATTCCTGGGAAGGCGATTCTACGGCGGAGGAAGTCGAGGATTTAGCTGGATTCAACGGTTCTTCCAAATGTTCTGGAGTTAAATCAGCACTTTCTTGTGCCAAATCTTTGGTCTGATCTTTGACGGCCTCTGCGACCGATGACACTTCATCAATGACCGAATCAGTGACTCTTTCAGCAACGATTACAGCTTTTTCCGCCAAAACGGCGCTGGTCTTTTCGACTATTGGGGAAACTTCGGATAAGCTGTCTTGCAAGCCCGACTCTACTGCTTCGATGGCATCAACAGCGGCCATAACAGATTTAGTCAGTTCGTGAAGCTCAGGAGCCTTTTGTCCCAATTCGGATGCTTCTGGGGACAATTTATCGATAACACCTTGTGTTTGATCTTGGATTTTGGTAATTTCTTCATCGGCGTGAGATGTAAGGGGTTCTTGTACGTCTTTGACCGCTTCTTTAATGTCTTCCACTTGAGAATCGGCAGATTCTTCTATCTGAGTTGCGATTTTTTCTGCAGATAATTGTACTTGGTCATCTACCGATTCTAGAGTGGTATCAACAAAATCTTTAACCGCGGAAGCAGCTTTAGACAGCGAATCAGAAACGGTTTCAGCGGACGCGAAAGATTCTTGCAATGCGTCGTTCAGGTTCTCTTTGACATCGACGGAGCGTGATTCAATTTCATCGCTAGTGGAAGTAATTTTTTCTTGAGTTTTTTCGGTAGAATCGTAAAGGGAATCGGACAAATCGCGAGCGGCATCCACCGTACGTTTCACTTGTGAATCGACTGAAGCTTCGATTTTATGCAGCTCTTCTTCAACGGGATCATTTTGATCCATTTTGTCTTGAACCGAATCAAGAAAGGTTGATTTGATCTCAGAAGCTGATTCTTCGAGTTGCTCTGTATGCTGTTGAACGTCGGTTTGTAAATCGGTGATTTGGCCGCTGACGATTTCAGCGGCTTCTTCCACTTGCGATTCAATTGACTCGAGCACGGATTGGGATATTTGGGCTGATTCGATGACTGATTCGCTTTGCGCGTGGGTAGATTCTTTGACTGACTCAGTGACACCCATAGCTTGTTCAGAAATACGATTTTTCTCGTCTTGGATTTCTTGGGCAATTGACTCGACCGCAGAAGCCAAATGCTCTTTCTGCGATTCCAAAGTCTCGATTTGACTCTCGAGATCATCTACGAGCTCTTCGACCTTCGATTTGCCCGATTTCTGAATTAGTTCAAGTTCTGTTTTAGTTTGGTCCACCGTAGACACAATCCCACTCTCGATATCATCTTGGAGCTCTGCAATACGGGACTCGGTAGATTTTTGAATGGTTTCTAGTTCAGTTTTAGCTAGATCAACTTTAGACTCAATCTGGGCTTCCAGATCGTCAAATTCACCACGCACGCGAGCGGTCGAGTCTTTCCTTTTATCCTCAGCTGCGGCAGCGGTTTTGGCGACAGTTTCGGTGATTTTTGCCTCAACAGCTTCAATCTGAGATTCGATGTCGCCGAGGGAATCATTGAATTCAGCTTCCAATTTCTCCAATGTCGATTTGGCTACTTCAGCCTGGCTTTGGAAAGTGGTGTGAGCCGCCTGGACCGTCTCATCCACTTCCTGTTCAGCGGTAGACGCCCTTTGGGTAATAGAATCGATCTTACCTTGTACCGAATCAGCGACTTTGGCGATAGTAGCTTGGACCTGGGTTTCGATATCAGTTTGCACTCGTTGTGCAGCCTGAACTTCCGCGTCAACCACCGATTTGGTACCTTGGATCGTTTCAGTAATAGAAGTTGCAATACTGTCTTTGACATCAGTAGTTACAGCAGCGATTTTCTGATCAGCCAGTTGGGCTTGTTGTTGAACTCCCTGAATTGCTTCTTCGATCTTAGTGGCTACTTGGCGTTCAGCTGCGGTTTGCACCACCTGTGCACTCTCAATAGCTGAGGTTTTGATGGAGTCTAAAGAACTTTGTAGAGAAGATTGGACTTGGGAGATTTGTTTGTCGAAGGATTTCGCGATTCCGCCGAAACCAAAGCTGAAGTCTGATTTTGCGGGAGCAGGGGCAGCCACGACAGGAGCCGGAGCCGGTGGTGGGGCTGATTTCTTGCCAAACAAACCGCCGAAGAACGAAGAAGTCGAAAAGCCGGACGAAACCGGAGCGGCCGTGGTCTTTGCTTGGACGATTTCTTCAACCACTTCTAATTCTTCCATTTCCGCATGGCGACTCAAGGGCAGTTCTGGGGCGCTAGCATCCTTAACAGCGCTGTGGGCTTGGACGACTTCTTCGATGATTTCCTCCGGCTCTTCTAGAGGTTCTGTTTTCTTTGCAACGATATGAGCTTCGATGATTTCTTCCAGAATTTCTTCCTGGGCCGGAGATTCTGGTTTGGAATTCAAGACAGACGCTGGCTTACCAACGGCTTCAAAGCTGGGCGAAGGTGTTTTATCTACTGGAAGTTCAGCTTTCGATTTGGTAATGATCTGCGCTTCGAAAATTTCTTCAACGATTTCTTCCTCTGGTGATTCTACCTTGCTATGGGGTACAGATCCTTCGTGAAGCTGTTTTTCAATCCAAGTAGCTTCGATTTTGGGAGATTCTTGGTCTAATTTGGACGAGCTTAGTGATTCTTGCTCTTGCGCAGGGGACCCTGGTTCGGATTTAGGGGTACTAACTAAGTCTGGCAAGTCTTGGACATGTGTTTGCGGAGTAACGGAATACTCTTCAGGTGCTGCTAAGATTTCTTGCATGACTTTATCTTGGGCAAGCCCTTGCGCTACCGATTGAAGAGGAGAAGCATCTTTGGATTCAGACAGTACTTCGATGTCATCCGATTGCGGTTCTGTTTCCATCGCAGAAATCAGTTCACGTTGAATTCGTACAGTTTCTTCGTGGGCAAGTGATTCTTCCTTGACGGGGGATTCCACTTGGAATTCGCGGCTGTCTTGTCCTGCTGGGACTTCCTTGAGAATCGGGGAAGATACTCTATCCATGTGAACAACGGGAGCTTCAAGAATCTGATCTTGTTCGGACGATTCGGCAGAAACGTCTTCTTTAGCTTGATCGTCTACAACTGATTCGTGTCCAGACATAGCGTCTTCTTTTTCTGGAGTTTTACGTGAGCCAGCCACAACATCTTTGTGTTGGGAATCAACAACCGATTCTTCGATCTTACGGGGTTCTTCTTGCGACGGTACGTCCGGAGATTCAGGAGATGCAAGCTTATGATCAGTGCTCACTTCTGCGTTTAGAGTGGCTTTGAGAGTCACGGGTGATTCTGCTTGAAGTGATTCTACACTTTCAGCGACTAGTTCTGCAGTTTTGGCTTCGCCCTCTGTTTTAGAAGACTTTGCATCCAAGTCAGCTGGTGACTTCTGCATCGTAACTTCTTCAGAGATTTCTGGCGTAAGTTCCAAGTGCTTTTCGCTCCGGGAAGCAGATTTTTCTTCAACTTCGGCTTTCGGCAAAGGAAGAGGGGACTGTTCAGTCACGATCTTCTGCTGTTCGTCCATTAGTGGGGACAATTCAGCTGACTTGTCCGTGACTACTTCAGCTGGTAGTTCAGTCTCAGGCCGGGGAGTGATTGGTAAACTGATTTCAGGGGACTTAGCGACTACTTCGGCTACTTCAGACGATTCTGGCTCATCTTGAGTAGTAGGAATCGGTGACGCAGCTTCGGAGGCAGCTTTTGGGGATGTCTCGGACTCAACTAGAGTCACTTCGAGAGCCTCAGGCTCCTGGTGTTTCTTCTTTTCGAGAGCGTCGTCAAGCACTCCTTTCAAGTCCGAGACGGCCTCTTCCACTTTAGAGAGGAGATCGAGTTTCATAGCTGGAAGCTCGACAACTTCCATTTCTTCTTTCATGTCGACGCCTTCGTCTGAAACGGGGGAGGATTCTTGCGGTTGGGACTCGAGGGCTACCTGGACCTCTTCCACAACTGGTTCTTTTTCGTCGTCTCCTTTTTCTTCGTCGTCTTCAAGTGCAGCTGATTCGTCGTGTTCTTTATCTTCATCTTCGACGTCAACTTCGCCGTCTTCAGCTTCGTCGCGATCTTTATCTACATCGAAGTCAGTTTCCTTGCCGCTCAATTCCTCAACCTCAGCTTCAACTTCCGTCTCCCGATCTTCAACGTCGTCTTCGACCATACCTTCGTCTTCTTTCGCATCTTCCCCGTCAACATCTTCCGCTTTGGTCATGTCACCGTCTTCGACATCGTCCTTGGTAACATCCGTCTTTTCTTCGATTTCGACCTCGGTTTCTTCCTCTTCACCTGTCTCTTCGGTGACTTCGGTCTCCAGAACTTCTTCTTCATCTTCAACCGCGACTTCGTCCGTCTTTTCGACTTCAACCTCCGCCTCTTCTACCTCTTCTGCCTCATCGTCACCTCCTTCGGCGGCCACTTTAATGTCCTCCGTTTCGATTTCAGCTTCTAGTTCATCGTCCGCGTCGTCAGCAGTGGCTGGAGCTTCTTCAGCTTCAACCTCTGTTTCGGCTTCTTCAACTTTGGATTCAGCTTCTTCTTCTTCGGCATCTTCAGAGACCACTTTATCCTCTTGGTCTTCGCGCTCTTCTTCGACATCTTCAGATGCCAATTTATCTTCTTGGACCTCAACCTCAGCTGCTTGGGCTTCGCGTTCTTCTTGGAGGCATTGAACTTGTTCCACCGCTCCCCCAAGAATGGTCGCGCCCAAAATCTGATCTTCGATCGCTGCTGCAAAGTCATCGAGATCAGCAGTGGCTGAAATAACGTCCGTTTCGGTCGCCTTGGGAGCTGCTGCAGCAGCCGGAGCGGCTTGCGCAGCCACGATGGCTTCCTCTACGACTTCCGGGGTATCGTCAGGCTGCGCAAGCGCAGACACGGCGCCAGCGGCTACTGCAGCAGCAGCGGCGGCGGCAGCAATGACTTTGGCGGGCTTTTTAATCGCGACTGGTTGCGAAGAACCCGCTTTCGTGGCCGTCGACTTCTTAGCAACGGGGGTGCCTTTAGATTCTTTGGGTTTATCAGCAGGTTTGGCTTTAGGTTTGGTTTCTTTCTTCTTTTCGACCTTTTCAACCTTTTCCACTTTAGCCTTCTCAACCTTGTCGACTTTAACCTTCTCAACTTTGGGCTTGACTTCTTTCTTTTCTACGACAGCCTTCTTTTCTACCTTGGGCTTCTCTTTTTTGGGAAGTTCTTCGACTTTAGCCTTAGGTTTCGGTGAAGGTGTGGCTTCTTTAACTTCTTTAAGTTTGATGGGTTTCTTCTCCTCTTTAACGTCTTTAGGGCCCCGGGACTGGCTACGCGGCTTTTTGGGAGTCTCTTCCTTCTTATCGGCAGATTCTGACCTTTTAGGCGTGGCTACGGGAGTCATCTTGTGGGATTGGACCTTGGCTTCCACCACTTTGAGGTTCGCAGCCTCTTTCTTTACTTTGGTGGGGATGGGAGTGGTTTTGGGCGTGACTACGGCTTCCTTTTTGGCGACAGGCGCATCTTTGTTTTCCTCTTTGGCCACTTTTTCTTTTTTGGCAGAGGCGGGCCGCGATTCAACTTTGGATTTCAGGATCTTTTCAGCCACGTCTTTGTCTTTAGGTTTTTCTTTTTCTTTGGTGGCTTCCTTCTCTTTTTTCTCTACCTTAATTTTCTTTTCCTTCTTCTCTTCTTTAGGAGCAAGATCCTTCTTTTCTTCTTTGGCTTTAACTTCTTTCTTTTCTTCTTTGGCTTTAATTTCTTTCTTTTCTTCTTTGTCCTCTTTGGGTTTAGGTTCCTTTTTCTCTTCCTTGACTTTAGGCTCCTTCTTTTCTTCTTTAGGTTTGACCTCCTTTTTGACCTCTTTTTTAACCACTGGAGCCAAAGTGGAACTGCTTACAGTCTTGGATTGCTTAACTTCGATTACTTCCGACAGAGGGCGGGCAGAAGAAGGTCGTTTAGGTTCGGCATGGGACTTTTCCACGCCCAAAGCGCCTGTGGCGGCGTTGATAACAGACGATTTGGATTTGGCTGCTTTGGGGGGTTGTTTCTCGGGTAGATTTTCGGTAGCTTGGTTATTGGCAAGCATTTGAGGTGTGCAGGAAGAGAACTTCAGGCAGTCCAGGTGCCTGAGTTTCTCTAAACCGGCCAGAATCTTCGATTGGGGGGCGGAGCCAGGGAAGAGGATCCGCGTCAAGGGCTCGGTAGGGTTGGCAGGGTGCCAGATTAAAAGGGCGCACACGGAAACGAGGGACGTTAGCGGAATTTGAACGTCTTTCCCGCCTAGTTTGATCGTGTTGCTGGCGCCACCTAGCGCACCGGATTCGCCTGATTTCCAGAGGCGTAGAAATTCTTTCACTTCCTTGCAGTCCGGGGCGGGGCTTACGACATATAAATCCAATGTTCCGTGTCCCACCTAAGAAAAACAAAACATTTAACCTTGTTCGATTCTTGAAGGCAAACTAACGGTAATTCGGACAAGAAGGTTACAATTTTTAAAACTTAAAAAACCTTAAATCCAACTAATTTAACTGAACTTCATGACAGACTTCAAGTTTAATATTGATTTCATTGACAGTACAAAAGTAATAAATCTTTAACCAAAATGCGAACATGAGGAATAATGGGGGGAATAATAACTTTCCGTGAAAAGGAAAATCCATAACACTCCAGCTTATTATACTTTTATTATAGAATACAATTTCTAAAGAAACAGAAATTCGTGAAAAGAAAAGAAAAGTAATTCGAGGTACAGACAGTTCGGCTTTTAGAGATCCTAATGAGCTCTCAAGTTTGTTTTTTTTGCCCGGTTTGTTCACATTTAGAAAGCTTTCTTGGTGATCAAAGCCTCTACGGCAAGTTTTACGTTTCTCGGTTTGGCAAACAAGTTTTGGTATACGTTACCTTGTGGTACAGGTTAATAGGTTCATTAGCGTGGCGGTATAATGGTTGGGCTGTAAGCTGGATCGTCTTCAAATCCTGGGCCAGGCTTTGTCCCATGTCGAGTAAATGGAGCAACAGAGGATCTGCGTCTTTGTCGCCATCTGGCGAACGTTGATTGCCATCAGATGGCAGATTGGCGAAGAAATGGCCGATTTGAGGGAAGACGGGGCTTAAGGACTTCCGGTGAACGAATCTCGACAAACCGGACAATGTAGAAGCACTAGGTCTCGTCATAATCACAGCGTCCAAACTGGATAAAAAATACCCCCAAAATCAATTTAATTCCAGACATCGAAATCCTCTTTTCGTCGTTTTAGACGCCGTTTTAAATCCCTCGCTTACATGAAAGATTGGAAAGTTTGTAAGACGAAACAGAGGAACTTACTCAAAAGTAGTTTCTGCCAAGGATTAAGAGAAAAAAAAGAACCAAAACAAAAGAAGCGGTATATTTACCGGTCCAAATGACGTGTGAAGTCCCAGAAACAAGGCTTCCGTCCAAAGCCTCCGTCGACCAAGATATTGAAGCCATTAATACCAAATAAAGCAGCGTCGCCTTGTCCGCCAGGGAAGACATACAAAGTTGGATGGGAGAAGCGAATATTGCCCACCACGTCTGAAGCTTCGAGAAGTTTATCTAGACCCATGGCCGGTAAGATGTCCGACAAATATTGGCCAAAGGCGGTAAAGCCGGGTGTGGCTGAAGACAACCGATCAGCTGGGTTTAATCGTACCTATTTTGGCAAAATATTCGAAAATTTCTTTAGATTTCTTTACTAATTATTTTAATAATTACAAGACTTCTATATCAAGTCTTTATACTTTTTAATTAATGATTTTTTTTAGGAATTTTAGTACTGGGAAAGTACCGTGTTCTAAGATGGTGTGTACCTCTCCAAGATCTTTCAAGTTACGTTCAAAATGTGATATTTGCATTTAAATTAAGAAAACCTCTTCAATATTGTTGAACTACTTGGAGTAGGGAACCATTGTAATCTTACTTGTAGATTAGGTAGGTTGACAAGGTTCGGGGAATTCCAAAAGCCTTCTGGACTGCAATGCAAATCCAAATGAATATCTTTGTAGGCTCGGAGGACGCGTTGCACTTCAGGCTCCCCGTAGGCTTCTAGGAAGCCTTCGGCGGAAAAGGTGCCGTCCTATAAAGAAGCCGCCCCAGTCACACACAAATAACAAACAACAAATAAGTTTCAATAGACCTCCACCGAAAATCAATATTTATGTCCCAGACGGACCGTATTTTTTGTTTTTCTTTGCCGCAAATGTTCCCCAAACAAACTATAAAACTTCGAGAGCTCAACACCTGTCTCACAAAGAAAATCAAAGAATGTATGGAGATTTGGATCGGTTCGATCTTCGACTTTTGCCCCTTTTGACCCAGTGAAGTTCTGTAGGACTTCCTTGAGGGGAAAGAAATTGATCAACTGTTCTGTTCCGACATTTTGGAAAAAATTACGTGGTATAAATAGAAGATCTACTTTTATTTGTTAGGACTTTTAATTAGCTTGCGGCTAAATAAAAGTCCTAACAACCCAGAAACACCGTTCGGACATACAGCGCTCTAATGTATGTTTACATGAAGTTGAACTCAGGGATGCAAACACGTGGTGGAGTGATTTCATTGTTCCATATGACGCCATTTTCCAAGATGGCAGTAAAGGACATTTGATCAATGAACTTTACCGAAAGTTAAGAGAATCTAACCCTTAGTTTTTACTTTCTTTTCCCATTTTTCTTATCGAAGTAAATTCTTGCATCCTTATCTGGCCAAAATGTTGCAGGGAGGATTAACCACACTGACGTCAGAGAGAGAAAAAAAAACAATAATAATTTTATATTACCTGGAGAAGCCAAGCTCCAGAGCCTGATAAAGTATATCCGGCATGGACGATGTGTCGGTGACGCGTAAATGAGGCGAGTAAATTACGAATGCATTGCCGCAGGGTATTCACTTGGGGGTGGATAAGGATCTCGGTGACCAATGACTCAGAAGCCAGCTGCACGAGACGCTCTCCTATTAAAATTAGAACGCTTAATCAGCACACAACCCTTTTTGGTACAGTTCAAAACACAATGCTTGAGAATCCGTTTAAAAGTGCTAAAATTCGCTGAAATCCCTAATTCCTGATCTTCGTTTCCGAAACTTGAACCCCAAATCTTCTTTCTTAATCAATTTTGTCATCAAATCTTTTCATTCTCGCAATTTCAAATTGAAACCCAAATCTAAAAATGAAGACGTCAAAATTTGCAGAATTCAAATTCAAAACTTTACATTCAAAAAGAAATTCAAAAAGCTTTAAATCCGGTATGATCCCTTCAGTTTTAGCTCATATTAACCTTAAACCCAACTATCCCTTCACGTTGATGACGTCACTGAACCCAAAGTCCCTTCCTTGTTCCTTGTCACTCCATCAGACCCCCCGACCCCCAAAAAGTCACGCGATGCGTCATTCACATCCATTTCAGGATCGCATTCATAATTCCACACCCTCTCAAGTCAATTCTGCTTTTTCAATTCCTAGATTTTTTTACCTAAAATAGACGAAATTAATACAATAACTTGAAGGATTGCCTTACCATTTTTAGCTTCTTCCCCCTGCAAAGCTTGCTGGGCTACCGACAAAAGTTCGCGTTCGAGGTCAACATGACTATCTTCATTGTCCCACGACAACAATCCTAAAGAAAAACACAGAACAAAACAAGTATTAAAATACTGAACGAGAAAAAAATCAATAAAATCGCTCACAAATACCAGCATTATAACAAGCAAAACGCTTGAACACGTTAACTTTAATACTCTATAACTGCTCTTTCATCAATGGACCTTTTATTCTCTCGTTTCTCACGCACATGTCCCATTTCCCGCCATGCTCCAACGACAAAGACCACTCACCCCATAATTTGGCCACGTTGGCAACATCACGGATAGTTCTACTCCTACACCTTTCTTTTTTCTCTATTTCCACCTATTTTCCACTCTTATTTGGCCACAATTTTCCCTTCCGTATACTCAAACTGTGAGAAAAACGCCAAGTTTTGGTCAGCCATGCTAGACTGCACATTGGTAACGACCACGCCCATCTGCCTTCCTTATACGTTACTTCTTTCATAAAATGAGCTGTTTCGTCTCGGCGACACGTGGAAAAACTCCTCAAACTGAATACCAATGCAATCAACCACAAGATAGTTTCCCCTTATGAAACCAACCTGACAAGGTCAAGAGGTCATCAGATCTAATATTCTCCCCCACTACCCCCATTCCTATTCACCACAGCTCAATTTAAATGTAATTTCGAATGCAGCGACAAATGAAAGTTCTGAAATGTAAATTTCCTCCCTCCTACTGCAAATGTTAACTTCCTGGACTCTTAACATAATGAAATCCGAGTTCAACTTACGCAAATTGCTTTGCAACGACATGGATGTAGGATGTTCTAATAAAAGACCGGCGTGATTCTAACGGTAACACACGAAACCTAGTTAAAATCTAATCAATTTTTTTCTAAAGTTAAATGGAACAATTGCAATTCCAAATCTTAAATTCCGTTGCAATTTCAACCTAAACTCAAAGGTAAAAGGAAACAAATCCAATATCAAACAATTCCCGATATGGAACTTACAATCGATTTTGAACCAACCAACTTAGGCTTCAAAGAGAGGAAAATATTCCTTCTAAATAAATTTAAAAAATGAACAAAAATTTCATTTCGCGAGGTAAGTTTTTCCATTTGGCATTTTCCTTTTCGATCTGATAGTTTGCTTATAAAATATAGAGTGTCGCGCCGGAGAGGAGAGCGAACGACAGACGAGACGAGACGAGACTGGATCAATACTTTTCCACCAGCTGTACCACTACTATTTTCCTCACTATTCTTTCTCAGAAAAAAACAAGGCTTTGGAAAACACGAGCGCCAAAACGAATAAAAAGGAAAAACCGTTCAGACATAAATGTCTTCAAAAGATCTAAGCACCTGGCTACGTTTCTTCGTGATTCCCCAACCAAACGATGGGTTGATGGATTACCCGTACCTCAACCCACTCAAACGTAGCCAAAGATTTTTTTTTTAAAATATCTTCTTATTTTTTTCTCTACCAATTTTCCGCCTTCCGAAACAAAATTTCTTAGTATTCTCTCCTGCTCAGTGGTTCCCAAGCAGCGCGCCAAAAAAAAAAAAGGTTTGTACATAATTGACCCGCTGACTCGCTTCGTGCGCTTCCTCTGCCGGAAGTCTCCATTTTTGTTAGCGCTACTAATTTTCTCCATTAGTAATCTCCATTTTTGTTAGCGCTTGTTAGCGCTACAGGGATCCATTTAAAATCGCATACTTGAGTAGGTACTTGCCACGTAAAGCGAGGCAAGTTGAGATTCTTACATCGTTTGCTCGCAGCCCAATATAAAATAAGCCAAAAAAGTTAAGTTCTATACAGGATATAGAACATCTTAATTGGCAGCCATTTTCCGGTTCGTAAAAGGGATTTTTCCGTTTGGCAATGTCTGCGAGTCAAGAGTCAAACTACTCTGCGCTGTTACTAGCTGTCTGAAAAAGTTTTTTTTTTTAGTGTGCTGTATATACTAGCCAACCGGCTGGCTGGATCGATCGGGGGACATGGCAGCGTTCTACGGCTTTTGGCTCCGGGTACATACAGTACATTGGCCTGTTTGCGATCTTTGCGGTAAAACAGCTTTACCTGGGGAGTCCCGGCCCTTTCTAGATCAGCTGGAGAGCCCGAGTTATACGACTGGCAACCCAGCAGGGGGTTCGGCCCCACTTTGGCGTGCCGCAACCGATTGGTGTATATGTCCCCCTTGCGCGAATTACGTGGAGCGACGTTTTAAGTATATCAAAGTAAAAATTTAACCAACTTTGGCTTTTTTACGATCAGAAATTCCGGTCCATGTAAATGATCAATAGGAGTTGACATATCTTTCCCAGAATTGAAATTTTCTATCTTAAAAATTTCTTTAGATGAAAAGCGGGGAATATAGTGAGGAAAAAAAGTAATTGCATCACGAAATCAATTGAATCAATACGAACAAGTTTTCTCTAAACAGAAAATTTCGCTGCAATAACAATTTTGGAAAGATGCATCAATAAGACTGAATTCTACTGAAACATTGAATTCAGCACAATTACTGTTAACGTTATATAGTAGGACTGCAGCGATTCGTAAAAGCTTTCATGGCCTGCATTTTTGACAGAATCGATCGGGATCGGTAGACCTTAATCTACTTCTTCCGTTTCTACAGAAACAAAACTAAGTAATTAAAACTAGAACTAAGTAACTAAAAATAAGTAAATAAAAACAATAATCGTCACAGGACGTTGTAAGCCACCAAGTGGGAAAAAATACCACTTGGTTTAGAATCACTCAGCTCAGACGAATCAACATAAAACTCGTACTACATTTTCTATAATCCTAAACCGCTGCGCGAACTTAACGGAATGAAACTAGGACGGTTAGAAGCTTAGAATCAATGAATTTGAGATTCTGGTGTCTATATTGAAATAGAATGGCATCTAAACACTTCCAATATCCCATGTCTATCACGCGACTTGATCTAAATTGATTTGCAAACTAACCAATTGTCAATTCCTTCCACTAGCTATCGATTAACGATCTTAAAAATCGATTGCGGTTCTTAAGCCTCGGAATCTTTCTCGATTCCGGGCTTTCAGGCTCACTGAGCAGCGCAAATTGTTGTCGTCAACGCATTTAGGACTGTCTCAACATCCATGAAAATAAAATATAGCATAGCTACAGAACAAAAAATTACTTGGAAAAAACTCTTCTTCCGTATTGTCCGATTAGCGCTGACCAACCAGAAAACTACCTAAAGAAACGTTCCAGACACAATTCTCTTCACACAACACGGCCATCAACTTCCTGGCGCCACTCAATTTATCCTCCAATTCCCCCTTCCCCGGGTCCCCCTGATATAAAAATATCCTAATAAAAGCGGAAACAATTGAACCCTGCTCTTGCTCCATAATCATTCAACCATATCAGCAGCCCTGAGCTTCGCGGTCATGCTCGGAACCGGGGACTGCTAGATCACCCTAAGCGCCATTGCTCAACCTGAACCTCATCTAGCCCCGGTTACCCCCCTAGACCCTCGCTCACCCGAAAACAACAAAAACCTTCTTAAATTTCTCTGAAACTCCAATGTTCCTCTCCTCCTCTTTTACCTTCTACTCTCATCCTGCCTGTGAATTAATTTGCAAGCATTTTAGTACATGCACCCCATTAGCTTCATCAATCACTAAGCTTGTACCCTTTTACCTCGAAGAAGGGATAGATAACCGCCCACATATCTCGTTCCTGAAATCAATTTCAGTTTACCGCTAATTACCCTAGCATTTACCTCGGATTTTACAAGTCGATTTCAGCATACTTGAGGTGCCCCTAACAACCCAGGAGGGATGGTATGTATTAGAGTATTACCCTCCGTCAAGGGTCTTCCCAGCAAAGGGTGGCGCTAGTATCGATTTTCATCTCCCGGAGCCCATTAAGCTAGCAGTTTGCTTACTTTTCCGAGCAAGATCCGGGTCTCTTATTTGTTTTCACGACCATTTTTTATGCTTTAACAGTAGCCCCCCTTCGTTTGCCTCGGGAACGATTTGTCAAATAGACAACTAAAAAACGAGACAAATGTCGGGGGGTGCTTCCCTCTTTTATTACGTCGCTGCGGTGTTTGTGTGCCTTTCCCTTTTTCTTTACTCCCTGAGCCCATTTCCCTGCTCTACCAGCGACCCCGCCAAGGGTAAAAGTGGGGTGGGAGTATGTATCCCAGGGTGCCCCACTGCAGCTATGACGTCACCGGGCCGTTGCCATGTGGCATTGATCGTGGCGAATGGAGCAAGACTGCAGACGCGAAAACCACCAGCACAACATTATTAGGAAAGTCCTCCTCAAAAATTCGTCCATTTCCATAAACCCGGGAAGCTTGGGAGGTTTTCAGACTTTCCTTTTAGGCAAACAATTTACTCATCCGAGGCCGAGCTGAAGAAAGTGAGAAAGAGAAATCGAACCCCCCAAAAACTTGTGGTTGAGGTATTTCTTGAACACAGTATTAGATGAAACCCCGTAACGAGAGCATACACATGTAGTATTGCGGTTCTAAAACTGTTTTCTTGACTATTTTCAGATTCTTCTTCTTACTCCCAATAAGCCAGGCATGACGCCCTTAGGAAAACCTACAAGGCGAATTGCCGAAGGAGGTTCTCTAACCGGGGAGACCGACCGTCTTTACAAGCTCCTCAGCCAAAAATTCTTGGGCGATGACTTAGAGAATTCGAAAACGCTATCAAAACGGCTAGAAATGGTTAAAGGATCAAGTAAAAATCCGTCAAGCTGATCGATTTCTTTGGAAAAACAAACTTCTAGCGAGAGTCCTCGTTTGCCAAAAACAAGGATCAGACGTGACACGACTTTAGTTTGTCCTATTTCCCCTCATTTAAATTTACAAATTATTCGCTTTAAACGAGGCAAGAGTCAAAGTTCCCTGCTCTATCGGCACCTTCTCGTCCATTTCCTTCCTTCCTGCGCACGACTTCCAGATCATTACTTTTCACGGAATGTCAAGGTCCGTGGATCTGAACCGTGCCAAGGTCAAGATCATCTTAACATCCTTGTAAAAAAATTCCTTTTAATGAAAAAAATCCTCCTAGACAATAGGTTAATCTTGCCGGTGGAACCCAAAACACTAGTCGAAGAAGTTTTGTTTTGTTTTTCGGGAGTGTAAGCTTACCTTTAGTGAGTCGCTGGAGTAAAACTTCTTTATGTTCTTCCGACTGAGGTTCGGCGATGACGATGAGAAGGTAACCCCCGGAAAGGGGGGAAGGAGACGTCAAATCTGCGTTTAAAGGTTCGTCCAAGTTAGCAGCCATGGCTGCACCGGCGGTACCTGTAGTACCAGCACCGGCAAGGGGTAGATTCACTGATTCTAGAGTTTGATCCGAAGGGAAATCGTCTATCTGACTGTGTTCGGTCGCGACAACCGGACCGGGACCTGTGTCTGCCATGGTCGCCGGTCTTCAACTGAAATCCTGGACGGCGTGGACTTATGGAGTCGGAGGGAGTCATCTCATCCATTACCACCCTCCCTTACCTCCCACTCTACCTTCCACCGACCCGTTCGGCGTCACGGGGCGCTCGGTTGCAGACAAACTCCAGGGCGGCGACGCCGACTTGTGCCCATACTGCAGCTGCCACTGCAACTTGCAGTGGCAGCCACACGAAAGTTTGGACCTGCCTCCCTTGGCATCTACTCAAAACACGAAACCTGCCTTTTTATTCTATTTTTCAATAATAAGCTTGCCCGCCAAAGAACAAAAAAAAGGGGAACCGACCCCTCCTGACGCCACCCCCGCCTTCTGACCGGGTTAGGGATCGAAGAATTAAAGAAACAAAACATGAGAGGATAATTTTTTAATTAGCTGATAAAGCCCCATGTTGGAATTGCCGAGTTAGTCCACGGACATTTTTGCGCGATGAAATCATCTACCCGTTTCGAGCCCTCCCGCAGCCGCATAATCCACCCACAGTATGCAGTGCAGTAGAAGACATGGCATTCCAAGGAAAGGGGGGAACAGGGAGAAGAACAGGTCGCAAAGACGCCAGGGATCGATAGCGGAACAGCGAGCGACCTAGACACACGACGCCGGCCGCCTTAAGGAAGTGTCATCGTTTTATTTTTTTCTCTCTCTTTCTCGCTCTACGGTTTATACAGTATTTTCCTAACGAAAACCCGACAAACTTTTCTCTGTGAAGGTGAAAGTGGGGTCCTAGGTCCTATTTAGGCCTACGGTCAGATGCCCAGGGGCCAATGGGGGGACCAGGTTTAGGGTGCATTTGACTCGTTGGACAGCACGAAACTAAAGAGAGATCGCCAGAGAAAATTCTAGAATTTTATAGAAGGAAAGGTGGAAGGGAAAATAGCTAGGCCTAGAGGGAAACGGAGCAGGGATCTCCATGTCTCATAACTTGAGGCTGTGCGAACACAGTCTTAGGGTCAAGAGGAGGTAGAAAGGGATTTATGGGTCATGTCCGTTTAAATCAGCCGCGGACTAAATTATTGATTTACGCGGGGAAAATTGCTGGTCTAAGCAGCCAGGGGGTAAAGCCTAGTGGAGGAGAGTGCAGGCCTAATATATTCACGGTACGAGGTGGTTTAGGGTCAAACACTAGGGTAAAGAGGTCCAAATGTAAGTAAGTATGAATATTTCAAGACGATGACATAAGCGGAGGGTGTGCACAGCGTAGTATACTGTGAGGGCGTGTTAACAGAAGAGGCAATGAAGATCAACAATGTAGGGATGAGCTCATACAAGGGTTTCCAAACGACATGGCCTGCGGCTATAGATTCTAGCTAGGACTATCCTAGGGTAGTCAGAACGCTGGAATACTTCGTGGAGAGGGGACGGATTTTTGGTTGGAATATAATGAAAAATTCGAGCCCTACTCTTGCCCCAAGGGTTATGCAGCCCTGGTATACCCTGGAATGCTACGTTGGATCAAGCAATTGTGAGAGGCTTTATACCAGCGCAGTTTAACTGCCGAAAGAAACATAAAGACAAGATAATCAAAATAAGATTATTCAGATGTATAAGGGTAATCTTAAGGACTGCCTAAGGGTTGATTGCCTAAGGGTTACTCAATGGCCGTAGATTCACCTTAGGACTAACCTATTGACTGTGAAAGGGGGCTAAGTGGGTTTTGATCTCACCGAAAAAGGAAAATATTGATCTCAAGAGCACATAATAGTCCATTTACCCCTGACGACATTACAAGTTATCCGACGGAATGCCTGATAGTCATACAGAGTCAAGATAGGGTCAATACGTTATTTTTCGACTCTAGAAATAAAGAGAAGAAAGTGCTTCCCTTGAAAAAGAAATTCTTCTCATGGGCCTAAAGGGGCCCGTAAAGGCAGGGTCTGAGCCCTAAATGTCCTTGAGGGGACGAACCCTAACTCGTGCTAAACAAAACAACGTATGGACTTCCTTCTCCGAAAGTCAACAACGAAGGATACTATTGATTGAACGGGAAACTGGGCTTCTTTTCGGCTTGGAGAGGAAAGTACCCTAAAGGGAAATGTTCACCCCGCATGCCTTAAGCGATATGAATCTTAGTTATAGGGTTAACATAAAGTACTGCGGTGTTTCCTATTGAAATTCAAGGAAGGAAACTACTGGCTAAGAAGGTAAGAGCTTCTTTTCCAGACCTTTATATCGGAAATAAAGTCCCAAGTCAACGCAAAACCCCGTTTATCTCCTCTACCCTTCTACCCGTCTTACCCCTCGCCGCACTTCTTGATGGTCCAATGGCCCCCTGCTTGCTTTCGGCGTGGACATTTGGGTATAACCTCAAGGCAAAACAACAACTAAAAGGTGTTGCGAACTTTAAGAAAGAAGGGTTGGGGGTATACCCTGAGGGGACCAACTTCCTTTCGTTTTTGTTTTTCCTATGAAAAAGAAAAAGATGCCTAGACTGAGCTTGGAGTGGTTGTGATTGCCACTGTTCTTGAGTGAGTTCCTTGCGGGGAAACTGAGAGGATTGTCGCGAGAGTAGGAGGGCAAAGGGGGGATAAGGGTGCTGGGGCAATACTTGTAAAAAAATAGACAAGCAGAAAGCGTCCGCTTGACGGATGGCTTCCCATTGGTGAGAGCTACAATACAACCCAGCATCTCCTACCCGCTATTACCCTTCCCATCGTATACCCAACCCGTGGAAGGCGGGGACTTACATATATAGACTTATACTTGTCCTCCATGTGCTCACTTTCCCACCCAGAAATTGATTAACGAAGAGGAGAAAACGACAAGAATCAATCCCTGCCTACGTGGAAGGGTGTTATAGGGTGGAGGGTGAAGAAAGGGGACGATACAAAGGGTTAAGGCTCCGAAAGGAAGGTCTCATTACAGAAATGTCCGCACGTAGGACATTTTCATTTGTCACAATCAGATCTCACCCTTAAAAGAGTTACATTCCTTGTCCTTCAACACTCAAAAAGCAGTAATCCTGGAAGTGGACCCGGACCCCTCCCCGTCTCTCTCTCCCCTCTCGATTCTTGCTGGTATCCTTTGAAGTCCCATATTCTGACCAAGATCGAACATCCAAGATTCCTGAAAGAACCCCAGGAATCCATCAAGGACTCAAAAGCTTACTGATTCGAAACCCCGTTTCACCCGAAATCGTCGATTCGCTCTCCTTAAATCAAAAAACCATCTCCTCTTCGACTCTCGTTTCCTCGCAAGCGCTATTCCCTTCGATCTTCAGTAATAAAATTCCGCTAAAATACTTAACGTTAAGCACTGATGGTTATCTCCGATCCGGAACGAGCCAAAAAGGGTACGGAATAAATCAGTCAACCCTCAACCCTTTCCAGAACCATCATCTTTCGTTGCGAAAAGGAACCTCTATAATAACTTCCAAATGAGGGAGACTGGGGAGACCAAGCACCGAAGGAATCACTGGAACCATCCCCTCGAGGCATAACGAGCCGAACTATCAACTTGAAAGGGATAACTCGGCCATATACGCTACACATATACCCCATCGGCGTTTGGGGAAGGGGGTAACATGCGTCATTGTTTTTCTTGTTGTTTTGTTGATTTTTTCAACCCCTTTAACCGCCGCAGGATCACGCCATAAAACCCCTGTGCTTTTTGACAATATTAGTACCTTTTTAGACTGGCAGTTTTTGTTGACCAGCTGAATTATGACTTTGAAGTACACAATTTCCTTTCGGCGGGTGCCAAAACCTAATGTGAAGGAATGCTTCAATGCCTCTATCTAAAAAGGTCAAAAAGTCGTGGGCTCCCGGACATGAACATCTCCCCTCTATACTTTCATTCTGCTTTTGCTGCTCAACATTTTTCTTTTTTCATTTTGCTCCCCGTTGAATCATTTGGGCAGAAAAATCTCATGGTTCGTCTTGCACGACTTTGGCTCCATGCCAACTCCAATCGAATTCATCAGCCATCAACCCTCCCTCCTTTAGAGTCCTTCACTCCTCGTTTTTCTTGCATGCCAAGGCAATTTTCGTTTTCTTAGCCTGATCCTGATTTTTTTGGGTACGTAATAGAATTAACTTGTTTTTCCGTCTCTTGCCGTTCCATTCTCATTCTTTCTGTAAAAAATAACATAAATAAATATCTATGTAGGGCAAAGCTATCAAACTGTGAAGGTGTTATAGCTATCTAATTTCGTCGAATTTTGTACATATTTTCTGGGCAGTGACTAATATGGGTATTGCTTTTATTACGTGCTGCAACCAGAGGCATTTCTTATTTTTTTTTCTTAGGCAATTAAACTAGGTTGTCGATTTCAGGATTGTAACCCCCTTCAACGGGTTTAGCAGAGAACGGCAAACCGATTATATGAGAATGGTCGGATTTCGCGGGTTTTGTCAAGATGTGGGTTTGACTGGTGCTCCCTGAGGATCTTTCATGATTAGTTGATCCCAGTCTGACGAAAAAAAATTGTAACTGCTTTTCTCGTCTATGGCAAAAATGCGAGCAGAAATGTGCATGTAATGTCAAAGTAGTATACTACCGATTTGTGTAATAAAAATTTTGACAGTACTACAATTTAGGGAGATGTAAAAGAAAAAGCACTACAAACTTGGTTATGAATGATTGCGTATGCCGTGTAAATAAATAAAATATATTTCTGTATAAAATATAGAATGCATAAATATATAAAACTTCGACTAGGCTATTTAAAGATGGATCCAAGTTAATGAATCTTCTCAAACTCGTTATTTCATGCGATTTGGTCTCAAGATTAAAATTCTGCATTCTGATCAATGATCTTACGACCGGAGTTTCGAGCTTCAGAGTTAATAAAAGTAGTCAGTCGATTGGCGCTAAATCATTAAATGAAAATATTCAAAATTCCGGAGAATATCTTGAATTTATGTAATGCATTTACAACCTTAGTCATCCGTTTCCTCTCTAGCAATAAAACAAACTATGCTTGAATAGGTATTTCGCCTACGCCTTTGGTATTTAAAAAAAAAATCGTGCTCGAAAACCTTTTCTATCCTCCATGTAACGCGTACTGAAAACATCCCAATAATCATGCCATCAGCCTAATCTCATTACCTCTGCCCGAAAAAAAGCTCATTAGCTTCCATCCTCTCTATCCTTGCATCATTAACCAAGTACTGCGTTAGCAGCACCTCTCGTGGGGGAATTCGACTCAAACCATTCCTACAGTATCCCTCCCCCCACCGGTACCCGCCGAAAGAGACTCAATCACGAACTGGGGAAGAAAAATCGAATCGTTTTTCTTCCACAAAAGAAATCCTGGCTAAGCACACATGTTAGGCATCTTGCCAACGACTTTTGAAACGGAAACAGTCGACAACAATTTGCATGCTAAGCCCTCAAAGTCCCCCTCTTCAATTTTATTCATACTTACAAAATGCTACCCCATAACAAACCCTTTTTCAGAAAACATTGCTATCGACCCAATCACCAGCCGGCGTTATAGTCCCTCTTTCCTGTTTTTCTAATCACCTCATGGATGACTCCCCAACAACTCTATATATCTGCAGCACTAAAATCATGTTTGCTTTGTGTAACATCTGCAAGATGAATCGTTATTCCTATTTTAACTCTTTCGCAAGTTTTTGGCACAAATCTATGCGCTTGGCGAGCGACGAACGTGAAAAGGGCGTGGTTGTATTCGCAAAATCAATACATTGCAGAACTAAACCCTTTCTGCCTTTAATCCCTCGGGGGAATCGGAGAAGGAGCTCTGAGCGCTTAAAGGTATAACTGAAAGAGAAAAATTGCCAAACGAAGCGAACTTTAAAGAACCAAAAAGTCCAAAAGATGTGCAAACTAAGGCCAAATAAGCCTCACGAAATTAACAAGGGGCTTATCTCGGGGACAAAAGAGAAAGGGAGGAGAATTGCTGGAGTAAAGTGATTAACGAGTTGTCAGGAATCCAGTAGGATTTGCCAATTGCCAGCGCCACATGTCTGCACCTGCACACATAATTCTTTAGTAAATATGAAGTAGAAAACCAAGGATCTTAGGGAAGGGGGATGCTTACACATGGCATCCAGATCCCGCGAAGCTCGCCAACCCAATTCCTGCTCAGCGAGTGAACAGTTTGCATAACAGGCCGCCACGTCACCCGGCCGCCGTTCAGATAGCTGGACAGGTATCGGTCGCTTACTCGCTTTTTCAAAAGCTTGCACAACTTGCAAGACTGAGTAACCGACACCCAAACCCAGGTTGAACGCATGCCACCCTAGCGGCGAAGCTGCCAACTTCCGAATCGCTGCGACATGTCCTTCGGCCAGATCCATGATATGGATGTAATCACGCACTCCTAATCGGTAAATTGATTTTGTTTTTTCCGGAAAGGGGAAGAGGGAGAATAAAAAGAAAATAGAGGGAATCTATGGGAGGGAGTTCGGGATTGGGAAGGAATTTTCGAATGTTTTACCAGTGCCATCTATTGTAGGATAATCCGAGCCGAAGACCCGTAGCTCAGGACGACGGCCTACGGCCACTTGGGCAACAAAGGGCATAAGGTTGGAGGGTACGCCTTGGGGGTCTTCCCCAATACGTCCTGAAGGATGGGCCCCTACTGGGTTGAAATACCGCAGGCATAGCGCACTCCAAGCCTGCAAGGTTGTTTTGGTGTTGCTTTTATTGAGGAAAATAGGTATGCTTTTAGGGAACAATTGATCCGGCACGAAGAGAAATTGACACGGAAGGTAGCGTGCGAACCTCTACTATCTTTGTTTTGAGAAAAACAAAGTTAGAGAGAAAAAAATAGGTGTCGCCTTGAACTTCGCTGATGAAGAATTTTAAAAACGCGGGTCTAGAATACTCTTTAAGAGTTTAATTTACAGAACTTCAGATGTATGTGATCAGTTAATCACACACTCAAATCCTAACGAATGTCGGAAGAGATCAGATATCATCCTAATCTGGTAATGTAATCTTTCACCGGGATGTACCGTCCGACCCTAAGTAATCATGAATCTCGAAACCCGAAGTTCTGATGCTCAGCAAAAAAAATAAAATGTAAAAAAATCGGATCTTTTGCTTGTGACATCACAAAACCCAAACATTAGTACCAATACCAACATACTGAACATTCGAGGAATCGACTTTCAGGAGTGACGTCATGTCTGAATTACAAGCTGTGTAAACATGCTGAATCGGAGCAGGTCTTAAATAAACAGTCTCAAAAGAAAAAGATGAAACAGCTTTAGGAGCACGAACGTGTGCTCTAGTTCAACTGTCGGTGTCAAATTCCCGTTTCAGTAGCTTTGAAATGAAAAAGAAGTCTCCTAAATATTTACAGAGTCCGCTGTGCAGACATCCTTAAGGATTTCTTCGATGAAAAACTTCGTCCGTCCGTAAGGATTAGTGCAGGTTTGGCCCGTCGGATGGCGCTCATCTAGAGGCAGGTACTGCGGCTCCCCGTACACCGTAGCGGAAGACGAAAAGACGATATTCTTGACCCCTGCCGTATTCATCACCTCAATAGTTGTTCAAGCAAACCTTTACTTTCGGAACCTAATCAAACCGGATTGTTTTTCTTTTACTTGCAACAAGTTAATGGTTCCCGAGACATTATTGCTATAATATGCCAATGGTTTGGCGCAGGATTCGCCAACTGCTTTTAATGCAGCGAAATGGACCACGCCCAAAAATGTATACTAAAAGGAATGATATAAACGTTGCATTTCATCGGTTCCTTCTCCAATAAACTCCGAAACTTAATACTTGAGCAAAGATGGCCGCCAAGGCAATAGTATCGCTGAGATCGACATTGTAGAAAGGCACTATTTTCTTTGTCAGCTCTTCAACTCGCTTTAAACTTTCCGGTTTCGTATTACCATCGCCTAATCAATCGAACATATTCATAATTTTCCCCGTTTTTGTTTTATGTGTAAAGGATATACCAGCAGCGACATTGACTAGGTTGTCCATAACAACAACAGAAAAGCCGTCCTGCAACAATTGCAAAACCGTATGTGACCCCACATAACCTGCTCCGCCAGTGACAAAAATCCATGGCAAACTTCCTAGTTTGTTTCAAAGGCATATGTTCCTGTTTTCTTTTAAATTTTCCTAATTTTTATATTTCTTTAGTTTCTTTTACCATCGTCTACTGGTCTCAAAATAGACATCGTCTTTTTTTCCTTCACACGTCAGCCAGCCACAGAAACCCGAACTCCACAGCCAAACTTCCAAGAAAATCAATGTCGGACAACACTACTTTTACCTAACACCCTAACCGAACCTCTCAAACTGGACTCAACGGCATAATTCACGTGCTAAGACAATGCCTCGCTCCTTTTCCTGTCGGCTGATGACCTTTGAGCACGTTATCAAAAACGTAATTCTTGAAAATTATCCGAGCTCCAGTATTGGAACCGACACCTAAAAAAGTCCCTAATCTATACCCGGCTGCTGTCTGAGTTGCGCATAGACTATACTTGTACGGGTTTGGGTGCCAGGACGAGCATAGGGTTCTAGAGCGCCAGCGTAAAGAAATAGGAATTTTGGCTTTTGGGGGGGGGGGGGTTCAACGCGTTTCCCTCCACCTAGTAATCTACGATAACAGTACAAAGCCAAAGGCTAGGAGACTTACTAGAGAATTAGCTTTTTAAGATCGTACGTATACGCAAGGGAACCTAATTGTGTTTAGGTTTACTTTCTTTTCTAAAAAAAGACCTCATAACGTTTGAAACATTTACAAATTGGCGAACAACTCACTTCTTAATTAAAGAACACGAAAGGTGAAATATTACCTTTGCAACGGATTCCTTGGTTCCTGAGATTGCGAAATGAAACTTATGCGGATGTTAAAATGCTTGGAAGTCTAATACGACTCAAACACAAAGCCACGGACATTATTGCGAGAATCTGAAAACAAACAGAAATTAATACACTTTAAATTACAAATATGTAGTAGATATATATGTGCTGGACTTATTCGACGGCTTCTAGGTCTTGGAGCTTCCGGATGATTTAGATAATTGGAGATATTTGCAACTATTTACACTTTTTCTTCCCGCAAAGAAGTTCGAAATGGCTATTTAATATCGATACCTAAAACCTAGTTAAATACCAAACATTTTGTTGTATTGATACCGGTAATCGATATGAAGAACAACAGAACAAGCGCGGGCTCGAAACAACAAATAAAACAACTACAACAGCGTGACTGTTTTTGTTGACTATTTGCCTAATTTACTGTAAGCTTTTATAAAAACTAGGCACTGTCATAGGGTAGATTAATTACCAAAACTGTACTATGGGTCCAGTGCTGACAGAGCGTACTGCAAGTGGATTAAAAAAACAATCTACGCTGACAAATTTCATGACACGTCCTAGTCCATCAACTTCTTCCCATGAAACAATTCCTCCGCCTCCAGTTACCACTACGCCCAGAAAATTTTTTGGCAGTGGGAAACGTTTCCTCCAAGCTGCGGAAGCTTCCAGAAACCCAACTGCCTTGTAAGTTCTGGAAAGTTAAAAAATATATCATAAATAGTCAAGCAGTGGTTACGAGTCAGCTAAGTCAGATGTTCCCTTTCATCATATAGGTTGCCTAAAACTGCTTCAGCTTCAGATTCTGAAAGTCCGTCAGTCAAAAGCCCAGCTCAAGGAGGCTCAGTGACTCCCATTTCTTCCCGACTTAGTAAAATGGCATCATTAAATGCGTCACTTTCCCTATGTTAAAACTTTTCGTCTTTTTCTGTAGACACCAGCAGATCCAAGTTATCGCTCAACAAAACCAAAAATGGTCCCAGTCCGCCAGGAAACGTTGTTCCCAACTTCTCTCAAACCGATGGTCGTTTTTGGGGCGACTGGAACTATAATAACCTTCCATCGTCAACAGAAAGCATTCCCCAACCTCCCCTCAAAGAGGATTCTCCTACAACCACAATTAACGAGAATAACGCCCCAAAAAACACTGAAGCGGAAGTTTGTTCCAATCATAACAATGATGTTGAGTTTGAACTTATCGATCTGGACCAGGACGTGGAAAATGAGGTCCATAACATCCCCAAGAAGTGTGAACCACCCGTGGAAGACGAAGACGAAGACATCGACTCATTTTTTGCCAACGTTTCGGTAAGAATGCCACAGAAATTACATTAAATTTGAACTTTTTCTATTATTTTATCCTATAGTTTGACGATTACGAAGCCATAAAGACACCTTCCCCTTCTCCTTTACCCATAAGAACATGTTCTGATGATCAGATGGAAGGAATGGTCACATGGATAGATCGGTTTGAGGCTGAGAAATCTCGGCTAATCTCCAATGTAAGTTTTTCTAATTGTAAGTCACACGATTCTAAATTTGCTTTCAATTTTCCCCACTTTCTAGGGATGTTTAAGTGACGTTAAGGACTACAAAGCTTCCTGCGACTCCCTAATCGCAGATTTCCTGGAATCCTACATCATGAACCTATCGTCCCTTCCCCTTTTGCATAGAAATACCTTGACACGCATCCTATCGCATCGGCAAGCTCTGAAAGACTCTATTCAGAACCTGTCTCAAGCCACAACGCCTTTAAAACGGTACCCAAACACTACTAGAACCTTCATTCCCCAAACTCCTGATTCCAACTCCAAAAACTCCTCAATTCTTCCTGCTTCACCTACTTTTTCGAGCAGTCGAACCAATTTGCCTCGGCGTGACCTAAAATCGGATTCGGACCATCGTCGTTCACTTCATTTCCTCGACGATAACGAGATAGCTCATATGGTAGAGGCAGATGAATTGGAAACACCCCAGAATGTGTTCCCAGAGCGATCTTTCCCTTTAACTACTCCGGTTTCGACGCATTCTACTTCAGTTACTGCTTCTACGGGCAAATACAGCTTTAGAAAACCCTTAAATACCCTAAATACATCCATCGGTTCTAGTACGACCCTCATGGCTCCCCCTACCCCCACTTACATCCCACAAACTTCGATCTCAGCACCCATTCCCGTCTTAACCTTGCATTCACCCGCCAAAATTATCCCAAGTTCTAATATCTCTGCTTTCAGTCAAGATAATTTCGACATTGAAATCGCCTTATCTCCTCCGCGTACTTGCCGAACTCGTCTACATGATTCCGTGCCTGACATTGAAGCTGTTACACAAAACACGATAACTTCAGCTCGCATTGGTCCCGGGATAGGAAATTCAGAGCCGGAGAATGGGCGTTTCTCGGGAAACGGACGGATCGGGCGGTTTCTGGGCAACGTGTCCAACGATGGAATTACTGGAGAGTTCAGTAATAAGGAATATCCCCATAGTGTTCAGCTGAGACAAGTTTTTCGTCAAACCTTCGGTTTGAGAACATTTCGGCCCAATCAGTTGGAAAGTATTAATGCCACGATGCTGGGCCACGATGGCTTTATCCTGATGCCCACGGGTGGGGGCAAGTCCTTATGTTATCAACTACCCGCAGTGCTGAGCCCTGGGGTCACAATAGTCATCTCGCCCTTAAAATCGCTTATCTTCGATCAGGTCCAAAAGTTGAAATCCCTTGATGTGAGTTTTATTTCATTACCTAATTCACAACAATTATTCACTTAATTTAATATTTTAAATGTTCTAATTATATATTTTTTATTTCAGATTCCTGCTGCTCATTTGTCGGGGGAACTGGCACTCAAGGACCAGAATGAGATTTATAGCCATTTAATGAAACGGGAGCCTGGTAAAAGCCCTTTTGATTTTTTTTCTTGATTGTCTTAACTAATTTGTATCTTTTAAAAAAATATTTTTAGCTATTAAACTGTTGTACGTTACTCCCGAAAAAGTTTGCGCCAGCTCAAAGCTGGCGGAAGCGTTCAAATCGCTCTACAATCGAAAATTGCTGGCGAGATTCGTAATTGATGAGGCTCATTGTGTCTCTCAATGGGGCCATGACTTTAGGTTAGGAAATAAAAAAAAAATGAAGTATAGAGTATTATTATTTTTTTTACTTGCAGGAAGGATTACAAGAAGTTGAACATACTAAGGCAAATGTACCCTCAAGTCCCAATTATGGCCTTGACGGCGACTGCAACTCCTCGAGTGCGCACGGATGTCTTGCACCAATTAGGCATACCGAAACCGAAATGGTTTCTGTGTTCATTCAACCGTCCGAATCTGAAGTATTCGGTGCTTCCAAAAACAGGAAAATCCGTGACGAAAGCGCTTATTGAACTTATCCAATCCAAATACGCGAATAAATCGGGGATCGTTTACTGCCTGTCACGGAAGGAGTGCGACCAAGTCGCCAAGGAGTTGGATAAGGCGGGGTTAAAGGCTGTGGCATACCATGCTGGGTTGGGTGATAAGGAACGCTGCGAAGTTCAGATGAAATGGATCAACGATCGAATTAGAGTTAAGTCGAAGACAAAATTTGTTTATTTTCTAAAGTCAAAAACTGGACCTTTTCATTTTAACTCTAATTGTATGACTTGAAACGTTGCCAGAACTTGAAAAGTATCTAATTAAGTCTGTTGCTCATTAGGGACCAGTGGGTTTTAGTTAAATAAGAAGATGGTACTTAAAATAGGATTCTTTTGAAGTACCTTTGAACAGCTTTCGAAGTTTTTTTTTTTTTTTTTATAGATTGCCCCATTAGTTACTTTGTCGACTCCTTGGAAGCTAAGTTGCTTTCCAACGAGTCGTCGAAGCTTGCTTTCAGTTCCTTTATTAATGGAGTTTTCGGCTCTTCTAATTAAGACGCACTTCAAATAAGGATTTTCGTTTCCAAGCTCTACATTTTTTTCGGAAAGTACCGTGGGATTTCTTCGTAGCACGGATGAACAGGTTACACAGGAACTTGATTAGAATACCTTCTTTGAAATAGTTTCTTGCAACTTCGGATAGGGGATGTGGCGTAAGCATATATACGACTAAGTACAGTTAGATGCCGCTTATTGTGGTCACGTTTGCCAAGTGAATATTGATTCCATTAAGCGGAGATTCTAATACCGTAGTATTAGCATAGTAATAGGCTGGAAATGACAGCTGGATTGGTCAAAAAGAAAGAAAAGCAATGTCATTGGTTAGTGTACAAAGGTCCATGTATGAATCACTACTGCAGTTTCGTTACTGTACGTGTGAAGGTTCTTTTGAAATTGATTCTAGTATTCGAAAGTGTAATTCTAATAACCGGTTAAAATGCTTTGAATTTTATGATTTTGGATCGGTCCTTTGAAATGTGATTCCATAAAGCGGCTGATTCTAGTAACCAATGATTCACAATAAGCGGCATCTACTGTAATTAAAAACAATTTCGTCTCTCCCTATCTGCTTAGATTGTTTGTGCCACAATTGCATTCGGAATGGGAATTGACAAACCGGACGTCCGATTTGTGGTTCACTATTGCTTGCCAAAATCGATTGAAGGGTATTATCAGGAATCTGGGCGAGCTGGTCGAGATGGGGAAACCGCGCATTGCCTACTGTACTACCACTATGGTGATGTGCATCGTATCCGTCGGATGATCGACAGTATATTAAAAAAATAATTTCAAAAATAGTAATTTTGGGATGGTTTTTTTTTAGTGGACAAGGACAACTTTCAAGCCAAGCAAACTCATATTGACAACTTGTGGCGAATGGTGTCTTACTGCCAAAACGTGACCCAATGTCGACGCGAGTTTCAGCTGAATTACTTTGGGGAAATTTTTGATCGGACAACTTGTAAACAATTTGCCGCTTCTACCTGTGATAATTGTGCCCGCCAGGTAAAACCGTATTTTTTCCTAAATCGCACTTTTATTCGGCTGTGAAATCTAGGACTCGTATTGTATGGTGGATGTAACGGAAGACAGCAAAGCGATCGTGCAAGCCGTGAAGGAGTTATGCGGACCTCCTGGCCAGTGGCAACGTAGTTTTACGAATCTGCATTTTGTGGAAGTGTTTAGGGGCGGAGACACGAAAAAAGTGCGCGATTCCGGCCACCAGCGCCATTCTCTGTACGGCAAAGGCAAGCAATGGACCCGAGTCGACGCTGAGCGACTTTTAAGACAACTTATCCTCGAACAGTACTTGGAAGAGCACTTGCAAGTCACCCAAGCAGATATTGCTGTCGCTTACATCCATGTTGGGCGTAAAGCGAACGCCTTGTTGCAAGGCCAAATTAAAGTACAATATCCTTGGACTTTTCAAGGACAATACGAGGAAGAATAATTATTTTTTTATTATATAGGTGAATTTTGCACTCCAAAAGACGGCCAAACCAGCTCTAGAAGTGGAAACAACTAATACTAACCAAACCGATTCGGATGAGCAATTCAAGGCCTTAGAAGAAGGCTGTTTCCAGGAATTACTCGAACGATGCAAACTACTGGCTGCTAATACAGGGACCTCTTACACAACTGTCATGAATCCGGAAGTAAGTTATTAGTTGAATCATTGGCACCTAACTTTCCTTGCGCCAAGTCTATTCTTTTTTACAGCTTTCTAGGCCTGCTCTATTTTGTTGTATTTTTTTATTTGTGAAAAATCTATTTTTTGTAATATTTTTTAGGCTCTGAGAATCATGTCGAAGAAATTGCCCGAAACCGAGGAAGAAATGCTTTGCATCCCTCACGTGACCAAGGCCAATTTCGAAAAGTATGGAGCGGAACTCTTACACGTCACGCAACAATTTGCTTCTCAAAAAATGGGTAAAAAGTTGATCTTAATGGAATTTTACCTACAACGTTTTTTCCTTTCGTTAGTATTAATTACCGATGCGCTGGAAGATCAAGAGCAAGGCAGCCAACACGAATTCATGAACGAGGAACATTCGCCTTACTTTGCGGGTGGAAATCCAGGCACTGGTGCCTCCCATTCACGCAAAAGGGGGCGCGGTCGACCTTCGAGGGGCAGTGCCTCCAAACGAGGCAAATTTGGCGGGAAAAAGAGCTACCGAGGGAGAAAATCATCTCAAAAGTCTACTTCTAAAAACAGCCAAGGCTCCAGCACCAGATCTGCGCCGTACTCCGCTTCCACGTCTGGGCATGCGCGAAGTAATCCTACCTCCACGACTACTAGCCGTTTATTGGCCCCTCCCCAACCCTTAGCTCGTGCAGGTACTGGATCTAATGCGCGAGCCAGCTTCCTTCCTACTCCCCATGTTTCAATGTTGTAAATAGCTTAAAGAATTTAATACCTTTCGGAATCACTTGCAAATTCTTAAAAAATTATAGATATTTTTTTCTTCTAATGGTTGTATTATCAGTTTTAACTACTACACTTTTATATCGGCCTTTGACTATGAAAAACCTAAGTCTTTATACATGGTCAGTTTTACTGCTGAAAAACTGAAACTTGTCCTAGAAAAGATGCCCAAATAATAATTCAAAATACTACACAAATGTCGCCATAAATTAAATTAAAACGAAAAAGAGTTGTCCGAGGGACAGCATCTGCTACTATTGGTTCAACCTGACAACTGCACGCCACGAAACAATTTCAATCCCGAGACAAGACACAGCACACGAACATAGTAATTTGGCAACCAAAATTAGGGAACGAAATCAATTGAAAGCGGTACATAGACGACAAATCCTCCCCTAAAAATTAAAAGTATCCTAAGATTTCATTGGTTCTTAACGATTTACTAATTTAGTGTCTCATAAGAGCTTTTGAACACGTAGATTGCGTAATGAATTTTTGCCATCGTTTGGTTAAAGTTTTGTTCCGCTTTTTTGAAAAGTTAGTTCCGTTTCTATTTTATTCTTCTTTGCACTGGACTGTCAAATGTGTGGCGCACTGATTTGCATGCAGGTTTGACTTTTTAGCAGGCGCTGTCGGCCTCATATCAATCCAGGCGCGGTTTTATATGGAAGCACCACAAATGGAAATGGCTGCACATCTGCCTTACCTAAATATCCCCACAAAGTGATTCCAAATCATTCAATCATCGAAAGTAACTGAAAGAAATAGAAACGATCAACAAATGTACGAAACTTGAAGACTTACCACGCAAACTCCAAAATGCAAATGAGCTGAAACGGCTAAAGTCGTTATCGCGTACAAGAGTCCCAGTTCAGAGTTTGCCGAAGGAGTAAGCATAGCCACGCCCACTGTTAGTGCTACTGGCAGTAGGAGCCAATTGAGTAAAGGGCAGCGGGTATTACTCATTTGAGCAATGATGAGGTAGCACTAGAAGAAAAAGTAAACATCAGCGTTCACTGGGGAAGGGCAGGAAAAAGTAAAATAATAAATTAATTACGCTGATGTTCGAGAAAACGGTTCCCACGAAAAATGTGAAACAACGAGGATCTTGATTCAAGATATCATGCGGAGAAAACAGAACCCAAATAGATGTCAACGTAAAGAACGCCAAAGGTGAGACTAGAGGGAGATTGGCTTCCCATAAACTTCGGTTTTTGCCGGTTCCATCCCGATATGCTCTGCAAATAATAACCAAAGTCTATTATTTACAAAATAGTTATTTTTAATAATTTTTCATTCATTTTTATAGTTTTAAATCATTTTAAAACCTAATTCTGCTTATAACTGGAAAACATGAGCAGGGTAGAGTGATAGGGACAAACACTTACTTGTAAATATTGTATAAAGACACTGGTAAACTGGTGAAAAGGGATCCTCCCCACATCATCAACTCAAACAAGGCTCCAGATGTGATACCACCTGCTATGCTGAATTTCCACATTGTGTGGCCAAATACGAACGTCAGAAGGTAAACTATGAGAGCAAACTGAGAAAAATATATACAATTAAAAATTTACATTTTTGGACTTAACAAGAATGTCATTACCAATTGAGATACGTCATAGCCCCAGGGTAGATATAATATTCCGGTATTGTACTTCTCCCAATGTGAGACCAGGAAAGTAAAGAAGATGTTGACTAAACAGAAATAGAACCGAATCGGGGGGATGGAATGGTCAGTTCGCCCAAATACGGAGTACAAAACAGCTGGGATGAAAAACGAGGTCCAGGAATCTAAACCGTGGTCAAATAACTCGCCTAAATGCGAACTCGTTTGTGTACGCCGAGCTTGTTTCCCGTCTATTCCATCTATGAAAATACAAGAAATAAACTGATTGTTAGTAAAACTAAACCTTAATTCAACCTCAACTGAACCTTCATGGATTACATAGTTACTTTCATGCAAATAATCAACGTCATTATAAGTTCTGAAGAGAAAAAGCGGGAATTGCTCGTTCATATTATACCGAGCTTATTGGAATCCCACTTGTAACGCTTAGTTTCACCCGCATCTTTTCTCAGTGAAAATAACTTATAAAACTGGAAACTGATAACGGTTCGCTGACCTTCGTAAGATAACGTTCGAAAGAGAGCGTCAAAGTATGTTTAACCGCGGAAAAGTAGTTAGACTTCGGAAACTCGAAAACGGAAAAGCAAACTAAGTATGGCTATCAGTGTTGGTTCTTTTACCTAGAGTATGAGCCAGGAAATGGTTAATTGCACAGACTAACCAAACCCAGACTGGAATGGGCCCATATTGAGAATAACCATCACTCGCCGCATAATACCAGTAGTCATAGATGGCGAGAATAAGAAAATTGGAGACGGTAAACATGAACCCAACGAAGGTAAGCAAATTAGGTGCTACCCACATTGGAAATATCTATAGGAAAATAATGTAAGTTTGAGTGCGCAAGTCCAAGGTTATACCGTATATTTGTACTCTCGCTTCTTACGACTTACTTTTACTACAGAATTCCAAAACGGGTGCATAACATACTGGCTAAGAGGACTGGTATCTATGGCATTATACTAGAAACGGTAAGAAAAAAGTCAAATGAGGAATTGATGTAAATATACAAGTTAATAATAAATAAAATGAGAAACTTCACTTTGTATTCCTCAAAGCCGGCCAAGTGCTCAGCTCTGAGATAGCCGCGTTCCCACATCCTTGCCTGCTTTGCACTGATATTCCACTCAAAAAGGCTGTCAGGAGACGCTGATATATCAAGAATTTATCTTTGCTGATCTACTCACAATTTGGTGATAAATGACACGTGCTTCGTTATAACGTATTTAACCCTAAACCAGCCCCTAACAAAAAAACAACTTTTTAATTCATTTCCGCCTATTACTCAGACAATATACGCTACCTGTTAAGCTTTTTCAAAACTAATGTGACGTCGCGCAACCTGTTAGCTTTATTCTTAACTATAAGCCCCGACGAACTATTTTGGTGTTCGTTATAGCGACGCAGATATGGAACCCTCATAGCTTTTCTGCGCAATACACAGAAAGCAATAAACTTTTAACCATGCACTCAATGTCCATGAATTTTTTCTTAAAAAATGTCTAGGTCATAATTGTTTCACAATCAGCAATTTTACTTTCTTTCGCTTAGGTGAAAAATTGGTTTGTAAGATTTTCAAATTAGTGAAGGTAAAAATAAAAAAAATTCGCGCCGTTGGTATTGGTATTAACGTGCATTACTGTCAAGAAGTTTATCAAAATCTTTATACATTTTATGTTAATTTTCCTCTGCATTCCCCGGGCTACCGTGCCATTGAAAATAACGTATACATGAGCTTTGATGTCGGTTAAAATATTAAACCAATGAATTAATTCAGTTTTGAATATATTCGTTCGGGAATTGTAGAGTACAATTGCTCGCTGCTTCAAACATTACAATATAGAAAGGATGCTGGAAGCAATCAGTTGCCTTTTTGTTACTTCTATTGAACCAGCGAACGATTAAAAATAAAGTTTATATCCTTTCTACTCCAGGAACTTTTCGAAATTCAATTCGAGAACCTAAACTAATAAAGAACTTACACAAAAATGCGAGTCCCAGTGCATGTAGTACCTGTGTATATATGTGTGAGATAACAAAACCAAACAAAAGACATTCAAAGACTCCAAAAATAAACGCCGTGAGACCAAATCATTTGACCAGCGCTGCATCACCCAACAGCAGCAAGAAAAATCCAACAAGCTATTTTGCCCATTCAAAACCCAAGTAGAATAAAAAAAAATCCGGGATCAACCCCCACAACAATCAATTTGGTACCAAACATCAACAAGCGTACCCTGTTGGTAAAAAGTTAATTTAGTTTGACATAGGACAACTTCTCGTTCTGTTTTCAAATCAACAAACTTCACTTAGGAATTGTTCTTCAATCCTGATTACTTTTGTCCCTAATTTTCTTTAAACGATCCTCTTTCATTACGTAGCCGAACGTTCACTATCACTATCACCGTTCCAGGTTCTCAGAAAGCCAAGTCTAAGTTTCATTATAATAAAAAAACTGGCGTTTGTAGTAGGTTCTTGGTCGTCAGCAAGACCAAAGGTTACCAATGACTTCTACTTTCAATGCTGTTGGAGCAGAAGCTGCTCTAATTCGTCGGCTGACCGGAGTAAGAATGCCGCGGATTCCCGATACCCCGTTACAAGTTGCCGTACGGCCAGCATTTCTGCCGCATTGAGTTTATGGGGAAGAGGCGAGTTCCGACACGGGCTGGGAGTTTGCGAGGAGACGGTCGCGTTTGAAGTACTGCTGGAATGGTTAGGAGGGATTCTTTTCACACTTAAGTCGGTGGGCAGGGAGCTGAATGGGTTCTGTGGCGCAGGATTACTGCCTGTTCCGGTCGAAACTGAGCTGGTGATCGACAGTGGACCTCCTCGATTATAAGGAGACCCGAAAGTGGGTCGAAAACTACCGTTGGAGTCCAAGCCAGGAGCAAGCGAAGACGTGATCAAGGTATTGGTTGCGCTGCTGGTGGTATCAAGCACACGATCCGTCTGAAAAAAAATAAACGGAATTTTTACACAATTTCCTAAATGTTCCTGATTTTTTTTTAGAATGTCGTAGCTTACCGCTGGAGGCGTCGGTAACGGTTGACTGATGGGTTCCAGGCCGAGTCGTAGGCGTTTAGCATTTTGGTTTTCATTCTCGCACGCTTGAGCCAGGATTTGCTCCGCTGCTGCAGACGTTAGATGAGGGGGAGTGGGCCGGGTCTATTAGCCATAAAAACAGGGCATCAAAAGCCATTCTTTTTTTCTTTTAATAATTATTTGGGGGGGGGGGAAGAAAGAGTGTGGAGAAAAAAAGTTTATTTCGTTTACCGTATCCCATCCACTGGAGTCCCGAGATCGTTTGTTCCTTCGGCAAGACTTTAAGTACGTTCTAATGCGTTTTCGGGCCCGCTCGCCAAATTCAGGGAACTGCCGAGTGCAAGAGTCAATAATGGCTTGGACTTTTTCGCGGGGCTGTCGCGAGATGGGGACCATACGATCCAAGTTTTCATCAACAAATAACCTCACGAACATCTGACAACATTAGGAAAAAATACTAAATGTTAAACTCTATTTGTAGAGGTAGAGAAAGGTAGAGAAACTTACGTTGAAGGCTTTGAGACGCTCAGGGTCGTGGACTTGGGTGTCCATTTTGTCTTCCGCGTCGTCTTCTTCATCATCGTCGTCGTCTTTATTGCCGATGGAACAGGTTTCGTCCAAAGCTTCGCTCTTTACCGTCACATCCATACTAGGTGATCCCTAAACATAAAAAATCGTCGATCAGTTAGAATCAATTAAAAAACTTATTTGTAAAAATAATATTTAATTAAAAGACTAGAATAGCGTATTTGTCAATTTCCTTGAGTGTTTATGCAACAAATTCCAATAACGAAAAATAATTTTCAATTATTTCTTTCTGTTTCTTTTAATTGCTGGTTTAAATTTTATAAAATTACGAGAAACGCTACATCAGTGCCATCTTTTGCAAAATTATCAACTACATGCAGAACACCGTGGATTTCACCATGTTCACCTCATTTTGCGAAACTTAATTACACAGGAATACATCTTTCTTCGTTAGGAGATAATTATGAAGTAAAGTATATCTTTACCGTATCTCTGCTGGCAGCGCCAGGACCAGGTAGCGAAGCGGCGAGACTCAAAGGTGGACTGAGGCCTTGGGCTAAGGGTGTAGCGTTACCAGTATTGGTCGCCATGGTATTACTACCAGATGACCCAAACGGGGATAAAGACGAAGTCGTTAAGGACGCAGTGACAGTTTTCTTGAGCCCCAGGACACGGTATCCGATCCACTCTTCGGAATCTTCGATTTTCCCCGAAATCACCGATGTCATACCTGTCGAATTTTCCCAAAGAACAAAAAATTAAAAAAACGTTAGCAACAACAGCCTCAGTAATGAGACGAAACCACAACACCAAATGTGTAGATCTAAGGGACCTTTACGGGAGGGTTGAGGGTTGCACCCCAAGTTAGGGTCTGAGAGATTGCGTACAGCTTCAGAGGGTTCTTCCAAACGGAAATGGGAACAAGAGCAGGGTCTTTTACTTTGCCTCAAAGGCTTTTTGTGTAGTGAGGCACCGTAGCCCTGAGTGACGGATCAAGATTGAAGCTCTCGGTACGTCTACACCCCTGTACCCTCCTACCCCCTGTCCCCCTTACATACACTCTCCCTTCTTCACAATAACCCTCTCTACCCTTGAGCCATGCCATCGGGACCTCAGACGACGCTAGGGACGACAAGGGACACCCCTCTTAAGTTGGTTTTCGAGTTGCTTCCCCCGCGATTCCAATGTTGCCATAGCAACCGCGGATGCTATGGGGTTTCTGGACTGGCATCGCCATGAAAAGAAACCTTCCCCCACACTCTTCTCCTTCCCGACTTCTTTTCCCCCTTTTTTTCGTTTCTCCAGTACTCGGTGTCGTGGATGTCTTTCCGCGTTACGAGAAAAAGTAGGAGCAGAAACTCTTTCTTAGAAAAAAAAAAAAAAGGAGAACAAAAAAAGTTGGATAGGAGGTATATACAGTAAGCGTCCTTCGTTGCCAGAAAGGAAGTCTTCCAAAGCCTCCACGGGGAGCAAGAAAAGGGGGAAGCCAAACTCGCGCTTGGAAGATTTCTGGTTTTTCTCTCTCGGCCTCTTCTTTTCCCTATTTGTTCTTTTCTCTCCGTCGTAAGAAAAAAAAGAGGTGGAAAAGCACGGCAGGAACGACCGACCGTCGAGTAACAAGAACGCGCGGGGGAAAAAATTGAAAAAAAAGTTGAAAGATGCATGTGGGGTAAGGAAGAGAGGAGGGGGTTGGGGTACCTAGACGGGTGAAGCCTGTGAGCTTCCCCCCCGGGCAGCCCTTTTTGTCGTTCGTTCTTTTGGGTCTTATCCCTAGCAACCAATAGCCGGAGGGCATAGTGGTGATTCTGGGGTATGAGCTTATATACAAAGGGAGCGGAGACGAGTTTTTCTAAACAAGGGCAAGGGGTTCGCAGCGCGAAAACAAGGACGCCGGAGGCAGAAGAGGAACTTGGACTTACCTTGATGGGTTTCGTTGTAAGGAACATTATTCCCGCTGGCAAAACTCGCTTCCTATAGATTTACAGAAGACAAAGACAAATTAGACCTTAGAAATTGATATCGGAACCTTTTACAGAAGACAAACAGATGTAAACAAATATAAAAACAGATACTGTAACTCTTGGCTCGATCACTGAGAATACGAGTTACGTATATATTTCGGCTGCAAACCAAGTAAACGATTCCTATGAGTCTACCCATGCCTTGAAATTCATAGCATTGAATGTCAGGTTACTTCAATTTTCCGAAATCACGGTTCCTGGCCATTTTTGAAAGAAGTGGTCAGAAAATTTTACCAAAAACACTGGGGTTTCTTTAGCTCACCAGACGAGCAGAGTTTCACGACTTGGACAGTGCAGATTCTTGGCCCAGAAATATAGTTTCTTATGTGATGCCCAAACTAACCACGGAATTTCTGGTAATTTCTCTATCTCAGATTTCTGCCCGTTAAGTCTATACAGTCTAAACAGGCTCAACGTAGAAAAAAAGAAGAAATTTGAGGTTGGTTATACTGACTTGGGTTGGAGGGTTCAGGTTAGTCTGACAAGACACTGGAGTAGCTTTCACTACGTGCTGTTATGTCAGTTTAAACTTGAGAATGGCTCTAAATTTCAAGATGAGTCAGTTCAGGCAACTCTTCTGTGAGGAATTTGCACGGAGAGCTTCCACCGCGGCCAACACTGGCTATAGAACTAGCTTTTAGCGTCTTGTCAGAAATAACCCCTCTTTTCGTCTCTCCTTTCCTCTCTCTTCCATTTTTTCCGCTTCCTCTTGCGTGTTCGCGCAGATTAGCGCAGGCGCTTCCCGGTCATCCGTATTCCTCTACTGGCGGAAGATGTGGAAAAAACGTTCCCCACCCCCAAGACACCTCAACCTTCGCCACAATGCTGTCTTTTCTGTGTCATTTTGTTATATGACCCTATAAAAATGTGGAATCCCCCTAACCCCTCTTTTTTCCTACAGGGTGAAATTACTCTTTGTGTACTTTGAGAAACAAACAAAAAAACAAATTTTTGCCGGCCTTTCTGGTGTACGTGACAGAAACACGTTTACAGGGTCACGTGACCTTTTGACCTACCGACCCTGAGTTAGGTTAAAAAATGTTAAGAACATACAACTAAAACTAAACGTGACCGCGCCAAGTTACAACACACAGAAAAGACGAAAGAACGTCAAGGTGTTCTCTTACAGCAAGTGCACCCTGTTGGGTTAGGGCGATCAATATCGGGGGCCCGGGTGTAGTAGTAGTAGTAGCGGGGTTCGTTCGAGGTAAAAAGTGCATAGGGTGCTACGGACACCCTCACAACGCTTAAAAAAGGGGGGAGTCCGACTCAATGAGCTTTTGAGGAAAATCGAAAAAGAACCACGTTTAAGGGTGACGCCTTTGGCCCGAGGCAACCCTCCCCCTGTTCGCAGCATACAGTGTTATAGAAGGAAGCGTAGAACCAGGCCCGTACCCAGGGGGGAGGGTTGGGGGTTTAAACCCCCATCGAAAGTTTCCGCAAATGAAAAATCTACGTTTTTCTAGCATGTGGTACTTGATACGTTTATTTCCAATTGAGCTTTGGTTTTGTTTGACCGTTTTGAAGCTCGAACAACGCGATAACTTTTCTCCTTTTTCGTATCCCCCTTTCCTTACCGGAAAGATTGTATAATACGACAAAAATAGGATTTCAAGTTCTCGGGTTAAAACCCCCCTCGAAAAAAAATCCTGGGTACGGGCCTGCTTAGAACCTGGACTCTCTTAAAAAAAACTCTATTTCGCACTAGACAATGACCGCAAAAAGCCAGGTCAGCTTGATTTCCAGTTTAGGGTTCAATTGTGGAAATAATGGGCCAAGACTTCCGTGTACCCGTAGGGATTGATTTGGGGGTACAATTTTCCCCTGAAGACGAGAATGCTTAAGAGCAAAAAGAGGGGCAGAAAGGAAAAGATATGTCTTTTAAGGTTCACGACGGTTGTCAGGGTAACCATCCACGAGAATAGGAGGCCCTCAGGGGTCCAGGGGTGAGCCTAGTTTTTTTGTATTTCTTGGTATATTCTGGGTTCGCCTGGAGGCAAAGCAAAAAGTACAAAAGAGAAGGAAGAGAAAAAAGCGGGGTCGTACAGTGGTCGGTGTTGTCTGGGATGGAGCGATAAAAGTCGTGGAAGGATCGAAGATGCATGGGCTTCACCCGCGACGACATGGACCCCGTGCCCTGGGGCCACCCACACTGCTAACCGACGTGCTTTGCTTAAGGCATGCCTGGAAGGCTAACGGTATTGCTCTAGAAGCGTGCATCAGGAACTGCTTCCCTTTTAAGCTAGCTAATTATAATGCTCCCGCACACGAGCTTTTTGGGACCAACCCTTGCCTTCCAATCCCCCTCATACAAAGTCCCAGCCTTTTTTTATTTTCAGTCAAGATGTTCGTGCTAAAGGCAACGAATTGGAGAAAAAAAAATATCCATCCATTCCGTTCTTTGTTCTTTCTGTGCATCCTTTTTGCTGTTCCAACCAAAAATAGAAGTGTAGGGACGATAGTGCAAGCGGATCACAAAGAGAGCAAGAAGACAATTTTAAAGGAAAAAAAGAATGTGTATGCTTACCACTCGGTCGCCTCCCAGCAACCGCTCTTCCGGTAATCCCACGCGGCGAGCGTGCTTGAGCAGCGTCGTCGTCAGCGGGAGACTCAAGTCGATGTCGGAGGCTTTCAGGGTATAAAAAGACGGAGAGTGCTGTGGGTCGCCGGCCGCGTTGCCGTTGCCGTTACCATTGCTAGATCCTCCGGCAACGGGTGTCCAATTTGGGCCCCAGGCTAAGGGAGGGAGCGTGCCAGGGAACGCAGGCCAGGCTACCGGACCTACACCGCCCGAGCCACGCGGCCCTCCTCCCCCCCGGCGATGCGAAGTAGGTTGAGGAGGGTGAAGGCTAGGTGGGGGTGACTTGGTGCTAGGGTTATTTTTGCCCGAAGACGCGGCATGTCGCGGCATGGGCGGCTGTACGTGATGGTCCGGAGGAACTGGGGTAGACGGTGGCGACCCGGAGGGTGTGTCGACGCGACTAGGAGACCCATTCGCACTAGTTTCTGCGTACGTACCCCTGCGTTGACACTCTGCGCATTGCAGCAGGAACCGTGTCACCGCTTCACGTGGTAGAAATGCATGAACTTCTGTGATCTACGAAAGGATTTACAAAAAAAGTCGGCGAATTGAAGAGAGATTCTTCTTGAAGTTATTTTATTAAAAAAAAAAGAAATGTACCGCTTTATAAGTACGTTTCTGGCCCGCGTGTTTTCCTGTCAAGCGGCCGCCGTTTTCCACGTGCTCATGGTAAATTATATCGAAAAATTTTTCGACTACAGCTACTTTCTTGTACAAGGCTTGCTCCACACCAGAACTGTCCTAAAATTCGCGAGGAAAAAATAAATAAATTACACAACACTGTTTTAGTGCAAAGGCAAAACGCAAATGTACAAATGTAAGTTACGGGAACAAATAAAACCCACGCAATCAACAGATCCCGTATATCTTAGGCATCTTAGCCTCTCAACACTCAAAAATTTCGCCAGACTCTGAAACTTGTCAATATTATGCCCCATAGATGGCGTTCCTGCATGCGAAGCCCTCGCTTTGTGCCTTTGTGCACGCTTGGTTTCGACCCGTTACAGGGCCGGCGCGAGCGGTACGGGGCAAGACTGGGGGACACAGAGAACAAGTCCCGGGGCTGGGGGTGGGGAAGGCGCACCACAAGGTGAGGACAGATGTGGGTGTGCGAATAGAGAAAAGGTCGGGCGGCTATAAGGAAGCTCTTTCCTTTTCTTCTGTTTCTTCTAAAGGAGGGATGATACATTGCGCACACTTTGTGGTGGATTCATTGAAACCACACAGTCCAGGGCTGCGGGGACCTGTTTTGCTTCATGCGTCAGGCCCCGCATCAGCTGTTGCGTTTCTTTAGCCTTAACGCACAGGGCCAAGCTTGATTTCCTAACTCCCATACGGGTTCAAGTAAAAACGATGGCGTCTCACCACCTGCAGCTCTCTTACACGTACTACATGTAACACACATACGGGCCCACCAGAAGGTGCTAACTAGCAACGCAGGTGTCCAATATTTGAACTGCAATTGACTAAAGAAAACTTTCTGACGTCAGCGTTTAACTACGGCAACGTCGCAAAAATAGTTCTTAATTTGCTACGGAAACTTTCCCGATCGGAACGCTTCCAAGGGAGTCTTGACAGGAAGTTTTTACGGTCAAGAATATGTGAATGGTCTCCGTAATCATGTCCGTGTAAGGAGCTGGCCGTGGTCCAGGAACGAAGAGGAGAGAAAGAGAGAGGGAAAGTGGGAGAGGAGCATTCACACCGACCACATGTGATCCATCTTTTGTCTGACCTGTCGGAGAGTTGTTCCCACCCACCACAATCAAGCTCGCTGCCGACCGTCCGTCCATTTTCCTTCGTTCGTCGTCCCTGCTGTCGGTCCATTTGCCTGGACGGTCTGTGGGTCGGGAACAGAGAAGAGAAAAGCGGGTCGGGACGGCTGGCTCACTCCCTTCTTCCCCTTTCCTACTGTGCGTATGAAGTGCCCCACGCGATAGGTATCAGGCGACATATGGCGACGTGTGTGGCGGAGTTATGTGGGAAGTTGGCCAAGGTTTTAACTCGTCGCGCTGTTCTCAGAAATGTTCTTTTATCCCGCTAAGCCAAAGCCAGCCCCTGAACCTACGTAAAGCTTACGTAAGCAGTCGCCCCGTTTCCTTTTTTAAAGCTCTGAGTAACTTTTTCTTTACACTGTTTCATGGCATTCTCTCTAGCTTTTTTTCGTGACGGAGATCGCTTCATCAAGTAGGTAAAGAAAGTGTGTTTATTCTGTAACTGCAAGTCAGAATTATTAAGCAACAGTAAGCACGGATCCCTTAAAAAACGAAACGGATAGTGCCCCGGGAGCGGCAAGTCTCCCTTTCAGTGATAAACGCTGTTTTGGCGTTTTTGTCCTTTGGGGGGAAAGGGATACCTCTTTATAGAAACTGTGTAACATGGGAAGAGAAGTGTGTTGGTAGATCACGCGAAAAACTAGACACTTTAAATTTGTACTTGTAATGTTGAGATTTCAAGCATAGTGTTCTTTAAAGTTTGTTGTTTTTGAGTTTGAAATCTGTAGTTTCTTAACGAATTTTAATGTTTTGTGGCACAGCGAAATTCAGCGAATTAGAACGAAAATTTGCAAAGTTTTTTTTTATATCTTTGAACTCGTAAATGTACGTAAGAATCTGTACCGCGTTCATTTGAAGCAATTTATAAATTATCGCGTCTAGGAATGCAAATTGCCACCCATAAACCACTTTAATCTTTAAAAGTAGACTAAAAATCTTAGTTTCCAGTGTAGTTTGAAAACTCGATGACCTCCCCGTCAGAAAAATTTGAAAAAACGTCCTTAATCTTTGAAAAAACGTCCTAAATCTTTGAAAAAACGTCCTAAATCTTTGAAAAAACGTCCTAAATCTTTGAAAAAAATTACTATAAGATAGAAATAAACGTTTTGAGTAGCGGGACCTATGAATACTGCAGTAATAATGACGGAAGCAAATCCTTTTTGAGTCTTTATTCAATTACTTGAGAGTTTTAATGTCTAATTCTTAATCTGAAATCTATGCAGGGTAAGAATATAATATAGTACGACCTTTTTCTTTACGATTAAGCAACGGTCGTTTCGCAGGCAGAACTGCCTTCATAAGTGGATGCAGTAATCAGAATCGTGGCAGCTTTTCGTAGGTTTTGAAGACATTGATACTTGGACGCGACAGTTTTGATCTCGTTCCTTCTTAGTAAATTCTCAACGTGGACAGGTAATTAGGGTGGTTATAATTTTAAAGCGCTGAACCTGCACGGAATAGGGAAGCATGTAGACTGAATTTATGAAGAATGTGGCACAAACTTTCGTAAAACTTGGAAGATACTAATGTAGATGACATTGATTACCCGAGCGAGGAAATTAAAGTTGTGTATATGCAAAAAAATCCCGCAATTGGAGAAGAAAGTTTACATATCGAGGCGTTAAGCTTCATTGGGTTTTAAATTGTGACTGTCATCAATTTCAAGAACACAAACGAGACTAGTACCTTCACACGAACAGGAAAACTCCATTTGTACACATTCCTTCTTTTAAAAAAATATACTAGAAGTTGCGTCTAGGGCACGACTGCCTCTAAATTCGTATTTTCTATTTGATTTTTTTTCGAATAAATGCCACAATTAATTGGCCTTTTTCAAATTAATTAAAAATAAAGTAAAACTGTCCAGCCCTCTACTTCGGTATCACCTACATTACTGCCAAGAACTTTCCGAAAAAGTCCCATGTACTTTTTTATTTTTGCCTGAAACTGTTTTACGTTCCCCGTGCTATCGTGCCAAAGAAAGCTTAGAACTTGACGGGAAGCCTTAACCAGAGTATATGGGTTTCACAGTAGGATAACAAGGGTATCTTCCAATGTAAACCTTTATGCCGTGGGTTCTTGCGTAACGTGGCGATTTACCAAGTCCTTCATTAAGAAATCTTTGTGAAAAATACTTTCCAAAGTTAATAAAAATTTAACTATATACTCTACAGAGGATCATCGTCTAATTTGTTTCAAGAGTGAAGTTCCAGGGTGATTTGGAGTGTCAGCGTCATTGCAAAAACCGGAACCCATTGAAAAAGTCGCCAAGGTTCGCGTTCCTTGTTTAGAAAATGCGGGATGAGAGGCTAGCTGTCAGGCGTGCCCCTTGTTCCAAGCCCACGGCGATTTAATCCCTGGCGAGTTGGCCCGTGAAGCGGCGCTGCGTTAAAGCGGGCGCGTGGGGCATGATGAAGTAAGGTACATACACGCTTCGTCACGGCCATGCCCCTTTAATTTGCAATAGAACGTGATTGTCCACAAAACCACCGGCAATGAAAGTGAACCTTCCATCCCGTGGTTAAGATCTGCCAAATTTCTTATTGTCTTCATACTTAATAGTTGACAAATTCAATTTTGCCAAGAATCCCCTTTTCTTTCATATTTATCTTTAACTCTAAGCGTCTGTAAATGTATTTGATAAAAATTCGAGGGCTTTTCCTCTTGTGTGTACTCTGTTCCAAAATTGGCACACGCGGAAAAGTAAAAAAAAAAACTCTGTTTATTAATTCTAGGTTTCGAAAAAAACAGCGGATATTGAAGGTACTTTCGGGTAGAAAAGGGGGGAAGGAGTACGATCGTGTCATGGCAACTATCTCTGTAGTAATATCCCAGGATGTTGGCAAAAGGAAGGGGGTTATTGGGCCAGGCAACGCTGATGGATTTATGATTATCCCAAGACGTTGTTTCCAAGTGTTCGCTCCTTGCTTAGCACTGGTAAAGGACGGTCCTGTAAAGGTTTAGGGTACCCTCCTTTCTCGCTGTTTCCCCCTCCGGCGAAAGTTGCCCTGAAGGGCTTTTCCCCTTCCAGCTAAGGGGCCGAGCGCGAGTGGCGAAAAGGGAGGACGAGGGAAGAGACCTCTCCTTTACCATGCCAACGCTAGGCGAATACTGTTCCAGGATGACGACGAAAAAAAAAGAAAAAAAACTCTCTATAGCAAGTCCTAGAGAGCATCAGATGAGAGTAGAGAAATGGAGAGAGAAAAAAACGGACGCAAGAAAACTTTTTTCTCCCTTGGTTGCTGATCGATGTCATGAACCATGGCAAGCGTCTGTCACCCTCGACAAAAATAAAGTAATAGGGCTGGCGCCACTTTTTGGGTAAGGTAAGGTGCATCTTTTTCCCGTTTTCTTTATTTTTGGGGTGGAGGGGGGTCTTCTCATCGTCGTTCCCAACGTCGGACGCTATGACGACCCAAATGACTTTTTCTCCGTTTCTAAGCACACTTTCTAGCTTCTAAGGATAAAAAATATAATCTCTGATCACCTCATTCTGCTATCGCAGAGGAATTTATCTCCCCCGGTATCCTTTGCAACTTCAAGAATCCTGAACAAATCCTTAACGCTAAGGGTTTGTAGTTGCTTTTTGCCTGTTTGACCAAATCAGTAAATTCGCCGGGAATGGGACACCTTAGAGCGGGGTTGGTAAGGGCTGCTATGAGGGGAGAGTGACCGAGGGTTCTGGCAGTAACGCACCTCAGGCCGCTACGGAGGGACGGAAGGAAGGGGACACAAGGTTGCCTGCAGGCGACTGGGGAAAATGGAGCCTTTCCAAGAGCCTGGGGTCACAACAGAATGAAGCTCAACATTATCAGCGGAATCCAAGTTGCTATCCCCGCCAATGGTAGTTAAATAGCGCGTTCCATTGGCTGCAATGGTGCAATATTTTTATCACTCAGTGTGTGTGTGTACACAGTATGTAAACGCATACATATTTGAAACACTGAGTGCCAAAAATATTGCACCAGTGCAGCCAGTGGAAGGTGCTGTTAAGTCAAAGATCGAGGAAGTTCCCAGCGCCACCTCTGCACAGGTCTCCAATAGGTTAACGAATGACAACGAATTAAAATAGAGGAAAATAAGCCTGAGCCTGCAGTGAAACTTAAATGAGCTTCAGTACAAATGTATACCTATACACGTGTGTAATTGAGCATCTCAGATTGCGGTGAGCTCTTATGCGATGACTGACCACACAAGGAAAAGCTGAGAGAAAGCTTAAAAGATTATTGGTGCCTGAGAGACAGGCTTTCGGAGCAGCAGAAGGACGGAGGGTAGTTAAGCGGAAGATACTGATTGCCCACAGGGGTGTCATCTGACATTAACAGCACGCTACTTTGGGATGAAATGCAAAACAGAGAAAAAAGTATACGAGTAGGACCGGGAACGGGGAACGGGACAGTTCACAGGCAACAGAAGCGGAGATCGATCCACGACCTTTAAAAAAAATACCAAGAAGAGGGGTGGGGTAAAAGGTGGGTCCGGTACGGGTACACAGCAAGGGAAAAGACCTGAGGCTAACAAGAGATTCGGGCCTCTCCCACGTGCAGGAAAAAGGGAGGTGTCAGTGTTTTAGCCTTTAGCGGACGTGCCGTGCCCCGACAACTCTTTACAATTGTATTAGTCCTAGTTGTCCTTTCAACCCGGGACACGCCTTTAACGACCGCTATACTGCCTTTTTACTTTTCGCTGGCGGGATAAGTGTCCAGCTTCGCTCATACTTTTACTTCCGACTGCGACTCGGTCCCACCATTTCATATTCTCTTCAAGTTTACAAGGGACCAATTGTCAGCGCAATCCTTCAGGCTGATATACTACGTAAAAGTTCTAATCAAGAGACTCTTTGGTTCTGCTTTAAACACTTAATTAACTCGAGGTTAAGGTTTCTGCTTAGTACTTTGCACTTCGATTTTAGTGCGAGGCAGTTACAGTGGAATTGGCTGGAATAATTCCTTTGACTATTTCCTTCATTCATAATACTTCTAACGCAGTAATATGGGATTATAGTGACCGGGGATTATTCGAACCTACGCCTTTTGCAAAGGTAGAGTGAAGGCTTGGGGATATAAAAATATTTCTCCGAATAATTACACTGACTAATCGGAAGGAATTTCTAAAGCAGAAATGCGGCATATTAAGCTTAAAATGGCTCTTGATAGTTAATTTTAGCGTTAGGAAATTTGCACAAATCAACCACAGAAGCTGAAGTTGAAATCTACAAACTTTGTCAGATTAATAAAAAAAAGGCCAGGATCACGAGTGTCAACAATGCCATCTCCGCCTCTGGCTAGGGAACTTTTAATCTCGGCAGGCCGTTGCAGAAATGCATTTCTTCTCAGGGAAAAGAGGGGTTGGCGGCAATATAGGGAGCCCCAAACGATCTTAATTCAAGACTCATGACTTGCGAACCTCTTTTCGGAGCAGCTTGCGACCATGGGCTCTGCGTTGACAGCTATATACCGTGACAGCATCCGTGGGCGCCCTCACGGAAAGCAAAATAAAAATCTAAGAACTGTAGGACGTGGGAGTGGGGTATTGGGTAATGGAAAAGAGGGGGGTGGGCAGGCAAGCAAGCAGGCAGGTCGTCGAGCCCCGTAGTAGTAGAGCAGCAAAGCAAGCGAGAATGGGCCGCGAGCAACAAAAGACAAAAAGCCCAGCTCTGTCTTTCTGGGTGCTGCGTCTCTCTTCCCGTTAAGCTTTGGGTGGGGTATATGTATGAAGGGAGGGGCGAGGGGTACGGGAAGCTTGAATGTTCAGAGGAGCGTGCGGCAATTTCCGAGGGGACCCGAAGCTCTTCAAAGAGGAAAAGCGAGGGCGCCGAACGACGCCAGTGAACTTAAGCCAAACCAACCAACCGTCCTACCGAGCAAGCAACCAAAGCTTCTCGGTTTCCTTGCTCTCGGGATTGCAGACCCGAAGAGCTTATACTTCATGGTAGCACGTATACCTCGAGTACCAATTTTTTAAACAAAAAAAGCCCACTCGCGAACTCCTTCTTGGCACAAAAAATATGAAAAATACACGGTACGGTACTGTATCAGCTTAACGCTCCCGTATAGCTTAACTTGTCACGCCCAAGCTTGCCACGAGGAGTCGCGCAGTGCTTTGTATGGGTGTATATGAACGCGCACTGCTTCTGCGCACAAAACACCGAGCAGGATAATTCTATAACCACGTAGTCTATTTGTTCCAAAATTCTTCTAAAATTAAATACACTAAAACAAGGTCTAGGGCAAGCCAATTTCCAAAATTTGGAAATTTTCATTTTTTAGAGTAAATGGAACATTGATTTGCATTTATCAAATTAGTGAAGGCACAAAGACAAAAAGAAAAATTGCCAAGCCTTCCGTATTAGCGTGATCCACATTACTGTCAAGAGGTTTCTACAAATTTTTGCGTACTTTTACAAACGACTGTTCCAGCTTTTCGCGTGCTATAGTGCAATGGAAGCCACAGTTTCGCCTCCGTTGTTTCCTTTCTTTTAAAAGTATTTCCATTTTCTAGAGACTTGTTTTCCTGTAAAACAGACGTCATTAGGCCTCTTTTATACATTTCTTCTGCACTGGGACGAGCTTCAGTTTCTGGTTAAGGAATTAGAATATCCTCTACGCTCGTTAGCAAAACTCGGGAATTCGGCAACAGGCACGTTCCAGTATGCTCTTTTTTCTCTCAACAGAAGAACGGGTTGTCCGTTTCCAATAATTCTGCGCACAATATTAATTTCGCGAATTGGCGAAATCTACGATAGGGTAGGGTCTTTCCATCTACCCCTGGCTCATTCAATCAATCGCTTTTTGGGAATTTGTTTCCCAAGTATCACAGACAATTTTTTTCTTCTCTTTACTTTTTAGGCTCCGTGACGGAAACTTCCTTTAGAACCACTGGTAGCGAAAAAAAAGCCCTTGAACGGGATTCCTAATGCTTTCTTTTCCCCTTTGTTATTTTCTCTATTCTGGAGTCTGGTTCCTTCTCCAGTTGGAGAGGTCCGACTTTTTCTTTGGGAGGAGACAGGGAGTTGGAGAATACCCTGACAGAGTTTTGGGAGGTCTCGTTAAAAAATAAGAAGGTCCCAGAAAGTCCTGCAGCTGGGGCATGGCAGCATGCAGTACGTAATCTGAATGTCCGCTTCATCAAGCCTGGGCCCTTATCCCTCCCCACACTCCTCCCCTCTCCTTCCTTCCTTGCTAACGACCATTACCCACCCTAAGTAAGGTGGGGCAACCTGCACACGCAAAATGTCCGTACCGTGTACCAAATCTTAACTAAACAAATTGTTGGGATGAAGTAGGGTGGAAGCGATTCCGAAGTAACTCCAAGAATTCAGGGAACTCTTTACTCGCGTTGGTGCGAACGGGGCAAAAACACGTGTAATTTGAGACGACCCCTAGGGTCCGCCCTAGGAGAGCTCGCTCTGCCTTGTGCCCGTTTGAAGAATTTCTTTGACAAAAAGAGTCCTTGTTGCCTACACGGTACTTCCCTAACGGGCGTTTCGCGAGTGGAAATTCCGCAGCAAATTAGACGAACATTGCAAGAAATATTCGAAACATCGACAAACAGTCCAAAATATCGAGCCCAATCGAGTCATTCCATATAAAGGATGTAGATCAAGAAGATTCTTTTCTTCGATATTGTCAGTTTACTTTTGTAAAAATTTCTAGGCCTAAGTTGGACCTCTTTAGGATCGTTTATGCGAGATCTAAGACTTTTGTAAGAACTGCATGGTAAGAATTCCGAGGGCTGGGAATGTCTTATCTGCGGGACAAAGGAGAGCATGGGGGGAGGAGCTGTCGTTTTGGGCATATGGTTTTGTCCTTCACATTTTAACTTCCGAAAACGAGGGCTTTGTACTGTATGTATGCGCTTGCCCCTCCACAGGCGTGTGTGTGTGCGTATGTATATATGTATATGTATGAAAAAGGACACGCATGCAGGATGTCGGTCACACCAACGCCCATATTCGGTCCCGGACCGGGGAACCGCATGTGCTTTTCACGCAATGAAACTGAGCTTACGTGCAGCTTACAGCGGGGTCGTCAGGCGGGACTCGCCGGCTTAGGGAGTTTCAGTTCGTTCAGGGGGTGTTCATACAGGAACGACTTGTGAACCCTTTCCCCTTGAACCTCCTTGCAGGTCCTGAACTTCTTTTTCTTAGGCCCAATTAGACGGAAGCGCTTCTGCTTTTCCTTCGTATTTTCTCTCAGCGAGCCTTAAGCAGGTGGTTTTAAAGAGACTCTTAGCCGAGAGACGTTCTAGACTGTTGATTATAGTAAACTACCCGGGACTTAAAAGCTCACGGTTAGGACGTGCGAGCAAGAGGGGAGATCGGAGCTTCGAGTAAGAGCGCCGTGGCGTTGGTGTGAGTCATGGAGACGCTTCTTCTCCACGGATCCGAGCCGGCGTCAACAAAGAAAAAAAGGAAGGAAGCGGGGACTGCGAGAACGAGAACGGGAACTGGGGAGTTAGCAAGGGGCTAGGTAGAGGAAAGTTCGAACGTTTGGGTAAAGGCAAGGAACTTTTGGATGGTTGGTTTGGCAAAGAATCCCCCACAGACGGACGCCACGAGCACCTTGGTTTCTGACCGTCAGGCTGTATGTGTGTTCGAGGAGCAGCGAGACTCGACATCAACTCAATCACGAACTCCCACCCTCCCCAACCCCAGACCCCACGAACGATTGACGTCCCTCGGTTCCGCTTCAGCGCCTCTTCGACGACCGCGACCGGTAGAGTCTACTGACCGCGCGCCACATGGGGAATGCGTCCTCGTCCAGTTTCCTTTCCTTTTTTATTTTTTTTCACTCGTCCTTCTTCTCTTTCTGTCTGCCATGTGCAATAACCCGAAGTCTATCTTATCGACCTTTTTTTCCTTGCTTTATTTTTCATCACTTGATCTCCCTAAGCAATCCCATATTTCCTGCATATAGAAGAAAAATCCGTGTCTCAACGTAAAGGGCAAAAAACCGAGGAAGTAACACCCGTCCACAGGACCTCGGTGGCTTAGGCTGAAGGCGGTACAGAAGAACATGTTCAGCTGTTATTTATATTGCTTCCTTGTCACTTTGTATCTCATTTTATTTATGTACGGAAGGATACTACCTTAAATTGGCTTAAAAATTCGCAACAGTCTGCCCATGTTAGCTAATATATCACCTGTTGTGTATCTGACATCACAGAGAAGCCCGTTTAAGCCGTCGCATTTGTCAGAGAAAAAGTCAATGCAATTGGCTCGAGAACCTCCAACAAGAAGGGCTCTCAAGTGTTTTCCCTGAGTTTGATTTCCTCACCAATTCAGCCATATGGGAAATGGCAAAGTTCGCTTTGAAGTGGGGTCGGTACCCATACCATACGCAACAAGAAGGTCGCCCCCATAAGCCTTTATGCCGATGTGCCAATACCTCGAGAAGTAATCAATTCTCGAAGCGTTTCCTGTGATGATCTTTCTCTTCCTCACATCCAGAGGAAGAGGTGCAGGGAATTGCACTCTGGTTTAATTCCAGCATTGCTCAATTCTTTTGTTTCCCTTTTCCTTAGCCAGTCCTATTCAAGGCTTGACGACGGGAGAGCAATGCGGTGCAGTACCCTGCTACGTAAAAGAAAGACTTCTCTGCCTTGCCCGTCCTCCCCTTTACACTTTTGGGGCAATAGCCATCCAAGTCACAAATGTTGAGAGACAGGATTCATTCTTACAGTGTAATTCACTTAAAATCTAAACAACTGATTAATATAGTCTAAAGAATTACGACATTTGTTGCAAATTTTTCTGAAGACCCGTCCCGTCGTCCAAACTCTACAACTTTTCCCATTTTCCCCTGGCGTTAAGCGTATGGGAGAGTTGGCCGGGCCAATCAGCGCGCTCCCTGACTTGGTTGGTGCCGCCCTTGTCCATACGTTCGCGGCCACAGTACGCGCGCCAAGTTTAAATTCGAATGTTCTATAATAGCATTACTCTTACAGCGAGTTCCACTGGCTGCACTGGTGCAGCATTTTTGGCACTCAGTGTATGTACACAGTATGTAAGCATGTACATATTTGACCACATTTTTATTCTATATTTTAAAGATAAAATTGTGCATTTTTGGTGGTATTGGCGTTTGAAATGAATGCTTTCGCCCTATCTCCCATATTGCACAGAAAGCTCAGTGTCCTTCAACACTGGCTGCACAGGCTGTCGTTCCGCGCGTGTTGGAAGGAAGCCTATACACTTTGCGCTGTTATTTGACATGTCTTCCCCGGGCCCACCACTTTCTCAGGTGGGTTCACGGTTATTGCACAGGCTCCCCCAACTTTCCACGTTTCTATTGCGCTTTGCAATTTTGCTAAGCGAAGAAACCTCTTACAAAATCCATGTTGAGAGCGAAAGGTCCTGTTTTGAAGAGACGAACTCACACGGAAAGAGACCCGGCAACGCCGAAACAAAAAGTAGTGGAAAGAAGGAAGGAAAGACGGTTCGCTTTTTTCACCTTCCTCTTGAAAAGCAGTCGAAAAAAAAGAGCCCTTTCCTAAGAATGGGATGGGTTGGGGCTTAGGGACTTCGCCATGGGCTGTTTTGTTATGCATACTGCTCGTGTCGCGTCATGTTGTTGGGGGAATAGCTGCAGGACGAAAGGTCCCATGCCTGGCTCCGGACAGTTCCAGTCGGGAAACTTGACGAAATAAAAAAAATCCTATTGAAGTAGCATGGGAAGCGCCAGGAAAGGGAAGGTGGATCATTAGGCAGATTGCGTGGAAAAGCTACCCCTGGGTTTCGGATGTTATGTACTACGTATCAACGAGAAGGGGGAGGAAGGAGGAAAACCGCTATCTGTATAAAATTCTCCCTCGCACCAGCTCGAATTCTGGCTCTTGACTCGCACCGCCCGGGAGAATAATCCCTAAACGTTTCACCGCCATCCGGGCCAGATTTAAGCTTTTACCAGAGTTAGCGGAACCCTTTTTGCTTTGTGGATGTGGATAATTTGTGGAAACTTATTCGGCTATGGAACGAAAGCGAAGTCCATTGGAGTGAAAAGGGAAAAAGGGGAAAAAAGTTTCTGGCGGTAGTTTAAACTCCTCAAGAATTCCGCGGAGATATCTTAAGTTGTAAAGGAAAGGTCAGGCAAAGCAGTTGGGAGGAAGGGAAGGAGGGATGGTATGCAAAACGGGCGGTTTCGAGGTTAGCATGGAGCCTGGCTGGTAGCTGAAATCGACACGCACGAAGGTTTCCACATGTGCGGGACCAGCAGCGCACAGCTTTTGTTTGGCAGGGGCCAAGAGGGGGCGCAAAGCGAGGGGCTCGTTACACCTCCAAGACGGGTAACGAGATCGAGGGGTTCTTCCAACTCCCCCACTCACCCTTCTGAAAAAAGAAGGTGTAGCCACACTTTCTTTTTATCTTTTAGCCCTCGCCATCTTTTTTTCTCCCTTATTTGTTTGGACCGAAAGAAGGATGAGCAGCCAGCCAAGTGCCAAAAAGGAAAAGACTTGTTTAGCGCTCCGAGGGTTAGCGAGAACCCCGTAGCCGCTATATATTGCATATATACCACGTGCACAGTACCTACATACGGTACCAAGAGAATCGATAGGGGTTGGAGAAGCCCTGTAGGGTCGGCTCTGAGGGGAATAGAAGAATTTCTAACGCCAGTTGTCAAGTTTGTCCTTTCCCTGCTAATTGTGTCGCCAACTTACAGTTGCCCCCATTCGAATTTATTCTTTAGGAAGATTGTTGCTTCTTTTCGTAATAAAGAGGCAAAAAGGCCTAGCGCCTTTAGCTATGAGTGTATTCAAAATCAGGCCCTGGACCCATAGGGACGGCACCATTATCTTTGTGTTGAATGCTCAAATATGTATATTGGTGCTTCGGTGAGTTTAAAACCTCAATCATGATTTAGTGACATTTTCTTCGCGCCGATGCCGGGCCGAGACCCGCGCCTGAGAGCCTTTGGGCAAGTTTCGGGTCGACTTCGCAACCGGGAGCCCATCCCTTAGCAATGGGACCACACGAGGCGTTCCGACTATGCGAGTAACGCTTGCTGCACGGCGTACAGCGGAGCCCGCAAGCCACGGCACGAAGCAAAAGTATTTTTTTTGTGATTGAGCTTGTAAATTAACCAAAATACCTACATACCTGTTTGAGAACTCAAAAGAAAGACAGTAATGCCCCTACGCTCCCCTTTAATACAATAAAATTTATCGCCTCGGACTCTTTCCTCTTGCCTTGGCGACCGCAGATTTTTCAAAAGGGTGGGGCCTGAGGAACACTTTTTAAACGGTTACTTACGACATGGTGTATATTAGGTCAATTAAGCTAGTTTTCCCAAGTTCACTCATTATTCTGGCTACTAGTTACGGAAGTTCTGCAATGTATGAATGCTCCGAATAGTTAGATGGCAGAAGGGGGTGGCCTCTTGGAGCCTTTTGTTTTGAGCGACGTACAATGGGCACACGGGAAGTGAGATAGAGGGGGGGAATGCGTGGGCCAGGGATTTGAAGGGAAGTAGCGTTCTTGGTGTCGTTAGCTTGTCAGTTCAGTCACCTTACCTTGTGGGATCCCGTGACGACATACAGCGCTTCCTGGTCATCATTATTCCGCTCTGCCTCGGTCTGCTCGGCCGCCATATGAGGCGGTGGTCCCAAGCGGAATCCTTTGGCGCGTACCCAGAACCGAAATTTGGACGAGTCGGCTCCATTGGAACGGTCCTCGCCCTTCAAGATCTTGGCGATGCGTTCAAATTTGCGGCGAGAAATGGTCTTCGTCTTGGCAGCGTCACCGTACGTCTATTCAAAAACCAAAAAGATTTTTTTTTAATTTTTACGCTTCGTTACTCTCAATTGATCCATTTCGTCCAATTTTCCCCAAAACTCCCCAAACCCATTAGTCATTGAGCCCGCCCTCCCAAGAAAATTACACAAATATGCACCCCATTTTCAACAGTCCTGTGATTAGAGTGTTTGTGAATCCGGATTCACGTGGCTTGTTAGCGAAGAACTTGCCAGACTTGATACCACGCGGTGTCCCCTTCCTTCTCTTCCCACTTGATCCGATCAAATACAGCAAAACTTCCCGATCCGGACCAGAACAGAGCCCGATCCAATCATTGTATGGAAAACACAAATTCAAATGAACTTCGAATTTTAAAAAAATAATAAGAAAGTAGAGATGGCCTGATTTGATCGATAAATTTAAAAAAATCGATCCGGTACCTGCCACTTTATGGGAAAACCCGATCCGATCAGATCGGAAATTTTTGAAAAGATTCAAAACACAGCTGAGTAAACAGGTGAGGGTGAGGGTTTATATTTTCCCCGTCGAAAATGTGAAAGAACAAGAAGGGACCGAGCATTGACATGTGGTAAGGATGAAAAGGGTGGGTTGGCCGTAAAAGCGGATGCAGAAAGGGTCGAGGGCGGGTGCTGGGTGCTATTAGTTAGTGCCACGAGGGTAAGGTGAGTCGAGGTGTGAGATAATGGGGATACTTCATACGAGTAGGGACCGAATACACGCAGCCGAACATAAAAGAGGAGAAAGGTAAAGGGTGGGTAGGGTCCTTATCATGAGCTGGGAAGAGGAGGGGGCCAACAAAAAAAAAGAGGAAAAGCTTTTGTTGCGATAATATAACTCACCTGTAGGACCCAGGGTTGAAAGGCCTCCTTCATCTGTTGTCTGCAAAGGGCCGACACGACCACCAATCCATTGTGTCCCGAAGCGGAATTTTCTTTCGATATAATGTTGGTGCTGTTGGTCGGCTTCGGTTCGCGCTTCGTGGCTTTGGCCGTGCCCCGAGCGCCGGTGCCGCTGGACGCCGGTGACGATGAAGCCGAAGAAGCGGCACTTCTGCGGGAGCTGTTACTCCCGAGAGCGGGTGAGTCGGGGCCTGCGGCACCTGATGGCTTCGCTGGGGCTGCTGGCATGTCAGTGTAGGCACTACCACAACCAGCGTTGGGGCGCATGTGGTGGACCAATGACAAGGGCTGCGGGTCGGGCGACGTAGGGGAGACTAATGACGACGTTGACCTTCCTGGCGAGGGTGCTCGTTCTTTACTTTTAGTTTTGGGAGTGTCGCCTGCCGGTTGGGCCCAGTTGAAATGTCGGCCAGCACTATTGGCCGACGCAGCGGCGGCCAGGGCTGCAGCTGCAGCCGCGGCTGCCCTCGTTTTGGCACCGCGATTTGTTTGGGATCCACGGGCCTGATAAGCAGACGAAGTGATCGTTGTGCCGCTGCCTGAACTTGCGGCTGTTGGCTGTTGATGGGGCGGCTCAAGAGGACTCGGGCGGGCCTGTCGTGGGGATGACGGCTGGGGCTGAAGGGGACGATTAGGACTTGCTGGCGGAGTGCACGACGGCTCGCGAGGACGTTTTCGTGACGAGGGAGTGTTGCTTCGGCCAGCCATTTGACTTTTTTTTCATGCAAAAACTTAATATATTTCAAATTTTCTTATCCTCAGGAATACACTGCAACGTCCATCTAAAACTTCCGTAAACCCGTGAAACACTCGGTTCCCGATCGAGGATCGTCACTTAATCCGCAAGCTGGTACGTAATAAACTTCACGTTTTTAATGTTGAAAAAACAATTCAGATATCGGGAGAAATCAGCTGATTTTGAATCACTGAAATGTAAAAGTTTCGCAACACAACTAAATGTTAGAACTGGAACCATTAACTCGGAATTTAATATCCTAATTCGGAAGCAACCAGCTACACGTACGCAACAGGAGTACAAAATCCCTACAAGGAATAAACGAAAACAGACCACAATTGTCCCAAGTTTTGGCTCAGAGAGCTTTGCTACTGATCCTTCCACGTAGACAGCGTATTCCCGAATGGGACAGTGGGCTCCAGGAACTGTGCGGGTCTTTTCGTTTTGCGTGCCGTTCCCAGGGTCTAAAGCAAAAGGGGCTGTAGAGCTGCTTCTCTCCAAGCCACACCATGCACACTGGGGTCTAGGGCAGAGGGGCGCCTGACGTGACAGTCCTTGGAGAGCTGCGTGGCTCGGTTGTGGGTCTCCCGTCCCTCGTCTGGTGCACCGCCCCAGAGCTATCTGGCTTCCCCTCTTACTTCCCTCCCAACCACCTTTTCTCCTTTTTGCTGTCGGGAGTTGTTCCCCATCCTTTGCCTGGACTTTTATGCGTGGTAGTGGGTAGCGCGCTAAAAAGGCCAGGCTAAAAACCCTCCCAGCTGTGGACCGGCAAAGACTCCCGTCCTGTGGGTGATGGGCTCAACGCATGAAAGGAACACAACAGAGAAGGCTGTGGCGGAACAGGGGGCCGGAGACAGAACTGGGGAGGTGGGTTAGAAGAACGGACAGTCACTTCTCCGGTCGGGTGCATTTTATCTGTCCCACGGATCCATCCTCAACGCGGATATCGTTGGGCACATTGTGAGATATGGTCTGAAGTAAAATATTTATTGCGGAGTCTTACAACTTCCCAAGTAGTGCAGGTTTCGAGGAGTAGCACGAAAACTCTTGCCGACGTTACCTCGTTTGCTGACCAATACACGGGTTCCGTCTCTTGTCGTGCGGCGATGCAGGGTCCAAGAATGTACAGCACATAACTTAAAAGTTCTCTTTCTTTAGAATATAAGGTATATAGCTCCGTCCATAGCATGTCGATGTGCATGTGTGACTTCATATCCTATATGCACAACATGTAGGAAACTTCACACCCCTTCCCTCCTCTTTTCTTTACTGCCTTTCTCCAAATCCCAGGTTGTTAAAAGTGGGCTTCTGTTTTTTTCCCTTCCCCGGGCCAAGCGACCCTACGACATGATTTCGTTGTCTTTTACCGCGTTCCACTGGCTGCACTGGTGCAATATTTTTGGCACTCGGTGTGTCAACATGTATATTCTTACACCCTGTGTACTGTAACGAACTTATTGATCGCTACATGGACTTTGCAAATTGACTAATCACGTTGCTTTTCCGTTTAGACCAATCCTTTCATTTGAAGCCTACTTCTCCGCTCAGGTGGAGTTCTCAACATAATATTTCTTCTAAGTTTCCCATTCAATTAAAGGACTAGGTCATGCAATTGAATAACCTGCTCATTTAATTGACTGTGGAATTTATAAGGAATTTCCCTACCTAAGCGTAGCAGTAGGCTAGAAATGATAGGATTGGTCTAAACAACGGACAAGCAATGTGATTGGTCAATTTGCAAAGTCCAATGCAGCGATAAAGTTCTTTAACTGTTCGTTAATTACGTTACTGCCAAACATATTGCACCAGTGCAGCCGGTGGAACCCGCTATTATTCGTATTCAGTGTTGGGAAATGAAACTCGACATGGAGTTGTGGGCTGAATATGCGGGGAATCGAGAGGCTCGAAATAACCCACAATCGAACGTTCAATTGGCCTACGCGAGGGTATGCCGTGCAGTGCAGCGCAACGGAAAATTCCCTGGTCCCTGTGGACTCGTGGGTCTGACACATCAAGCCCAGTGATCCACACCGAGCAGCTTAGCGCTTGGTGCATTTTCTTGTCGCTTCCTCTTTCTCTCTGCTGCCCAAGCCAAGCCCCGGGTCTGTGTACATACTTTCCTCCCCCTGCCTTCTCCATTTACTCCATCCCTCCCACCACCTAAGAGCGTTGTTGCATCGTATACAACCCTCAGTGAGGGACGACGGTATTGGAGATGCGGGTCTGGCGACGGAGAGACTTTTAGGTCGGGACTGGGACGGTAAATGACAAGCCAGCCACGACGAAGGCGAAAAAGAGTGAGAATGAGTAGGGGCAAAAGGGGGTAGGGAGGGAGTTTTGAGTGGTAAGGAGCTCTCCTACGTGCCTGTGGCCAAGGCCTTGCTCTTCTTGATGATCCCTTTAGTGTGCCTGCCCCACTGCATGTCGAGCTCAAATAACCCAAGCCGGTTACACGGGAGGGTTGGGGTGGGCATCAGCAGCCCCCTTGCCCCGGACACACAGGACGCGAGGGACGCAAAGAAAGGGGAAGAAGGCATGGAAGGAGAGGTATTGGGCTAGGGGAAAGAAGGGTCTCTCGGAGTTGTGGAGGAAAGAGTAATGACGATCGTCCCTGGCAATCTGGCGTGGGGTAACGGAGGTGGGGAGATCGGGAAATGGCGATGGCGTTGTTGTAATCATAGGGTGTCTTTCATGGCTGAGTCGGCTGACGGCCTCCCTGATAACCGATGCAAAAGAAATACTTTTGAGGCGCTAATGATACTTCCGATCTTTTTATTATCTGACTTCAGTTTTTGTTTGAAGAGATCCCCACCTTCGTATGCGCATTTCAATGGACTCGAAAAGCATACGCTACCCGGCCGTCCCTCGTCATCGACCTTTGGCCTTTTTTCATGTTTTCACGCCTTTTACTAAGGGCCAAAAAAAGAACAATCACCCCCCACGCTAACTAGACGTAACAGCTCTCTTGAGGCTAGCTAGTCCCCGAAATCTATACCGTTCTTACGAATGTTTCCTTTTGCGATTTTTTAGTTTTTCTCCGAGTTTTAGTTTGGCATATTGGATAACAGACAAGTGGGGGAAAATAGCCGCTTTCATGACATGTCATCCCTCAGATGATGTATTTGAGGTCCAAAACGTAGTATACAAGTTTACACAGTAGGATAACAAGGATATCTTCCAATGTAAAGTTTTTGGACCGACTCATTCAGGTAAAATGCCATAATATCAAAGGGTACCTTCCTAAATCTCCCAGTGCAGTTCAAGAAAGGTCACGACCGTTCACAAACACAATGCAGGTCGGATCTACGGGAGAGAAAGATCGCCAGTCCCCGTTTTGCGAATGTTTTGCTCGCTTTACGAACGCCTTTTCTAGTAGATTGCGAATGCCTACTTGACAGTACGATGGCAAGTCTGTGTTGTGAATCCAACTCCTCCTATGTTCCTTAGTACTGCCACATCCTCTTGAGACCGAGAAAGCAGATTCTAAAACCCTAACATTGGAACATACCCTTGTTATCCTACTATGTAAACTTTATACTGTGGTCCGAGTTCAACGTCTTATCTAAAACGTGGAGCACAGTGTTAAAAATAATGGGGTTAGAAAACCTAAAAACCTTATGGGTTTGTAAATCTGAACTTTGTTTATCCCCGTTTCAAGTTGGAATTGATCACATTCTACGAGCTGAGCCGTCCTTAGTGTTTTCGTTTAGCCGAAGAAGCTAGTGGATTAAGGAGAGTAGGAAGGTATCTGTAAATACTGTAAGAGTGTAAGAAATACAAAAAATCCTCCTACACATTTATCCGTTCGCTGGTCCCCGTGGAGTTTTGTCGCGTCCGTCCATCTCGGTCCGGTTCCCTCGCTTTCGAAAAACTGTTCGCTGTATGGGTTCATGGGAGATGGGACTTTCGTCGTTAGCCCTAGCAACCCTCTTCCCCCCTCTCCATTGTGACTTGCTGCGAACTGTAGGGGCCCCACAGCTATTATCTTCTGACCTGGGCCTTGGGTCTGGCACCCGTTTTCTTCGTCTTGACGGTGCCTTGTAGAACCCCGATGTAGGACCTCCATACGTCCCCATCCATCCGTACCGAAAACGTTGCGATGTCGGCTTCACGTCGCGTAGAGACACCCCTCGGAGCCACACAGTCCCATATTATGCCCAATAGTGTGTGGCATACGCACACAACCGAGACCTAAAGAAAACAAGCGTTTCTCGCTGGGTTTAATAGGAAGTTAGGAACTGTATATGGGTTTGTTTGGTCTTTCGTCGTTTCGAAACCCCCAAGTCCCGTTTTTCACTGTACTTCTACTCGCAGGACGTTGCCTTGATGGTCTTCCATATACTCATGCATGCATGGAGTCTTTTCTTGCCCTACTCTTTGGTCTCTTCGCTTTCTGCCTTCCATGTATTTCTCCAAGGCAAGGCTTCCTCCTCATGACCACCCTCCCCCTCCTCCCCCCCAAGCCTGCCTCTTCCTCTCATCTGCACAAGGCAGTGCTAGACGCCTTTGCCTTGCCTTGGTCTTGCCTATGGGGAAACGTGTGTGAATGATGGCAAACGAATGCGATACTGGACGCCGCATACTGTAAGTGGCCTTGGTGGGTGTGTGTATGGGACGTTTCCTCTTCCAACGTTGTATGGGTTTGGGTCGTGGTCGCTGTCGTCATTGTTGTTGTTGTCCAGGGCAGCGCAACGAGAGGAGAAACGAAAAGAAAGACAAGGGGAGAGACAAGAGGGAAGAGTCACATAGCTTTCCGTCCGCGTTGCCTGACCCCAAGGGGGACCTGGAAGGGGCGTGGAGACTGATTAGGACCAGGGACAACCCCAGGACCCCGCAATCTCGCGTGCAGGCTAACGCCAGCCAGCAACCGGACGCACAAAAACAACCGCTCCGAAAAGAGCCTGGAACTGAAGTTGGATGTTCTCTATAAGCATTTCTTTTTTCGTTATCCACTTGCCCACCCCCTTCCCAAAAAGAGACAACAGAAACAAGACTCGGGAGTACGGGACAAAAAAAAATAATTAATGGTGGCCCGATTCGGGAAAAGGATTGCTAAAAAAAGTGTAAGCATTTTGCCTCTGTTCCCTTGTTTTCTTCCGCTTCTGATTTCACGGTCTGGTCGAGCATTAATTCGCTAATATTCAGTGTGGCTAACGAGGCAAAATCTTTTTTTTTAAAAAGCAAGTTTTTCGCTGCAGAGAGTGCAGATTTTTAGTTTTACCCATACAACTTTATTTTGATGTGGATATAATTTACATGAAGAAAATACATTCTGGGGTGGAATAAAAAATACGTTATGGCAAGCTTTTTCGTTACTGTGAATTTATTTTTTCTGATAATTTTTAATTACATTCTAATTACCCTGTACCATTTGGCATATGAGTTACCCATTTGAAGTTCTATATAAAAAACAAAAAATAATACCAAATATTCCTGTACCTTACGTGGAAATTTGCTATATCTCGTTTCGTTTCATTTACTTTTTGTTCATTACTAAATTTTACTCAGATGATATCGAATTCCTTTTTATCGAATTTTTGGCCGCATGGTGTCAGGACCAGTAAAAGGGCGAAAGACCAAGCTTCCAAGAGTGGCACCTGGCACGCAGTGTCGTTCAAATGTAAACAAACATTACTTTCCAAATTGTCGAAGTGTCGTTTCAGCCTTTTTAATCATAACGTAAGACTTTCTACTTGTTTGTACTACATACGGAAGTAGTAATATTTTTTTTGTAGGCGTAGAAACACAATGAAACTGAAATTGTCTAAACTATGTTGTGTTTGTGCAGGTCAAGATGGTGAAGGTTATCACTCAAGAAACGTTCGATTCTGTGGTTCTGGAAAACGTGAACGAGTTTGAAATGTCTGCTGATGAAGCAAGAGAAGATGCAATCAAGCAATTCGAATCACAGGTTAAAATAAACCACAAAGCTTTATTTTGTTTTCGTAAAAAAGTAAATAATAAGTATATGTTTCTTAGGGAGTAAATTTGTCGAATATTGTCACCTCAGCTGCAGGGGATGGACGACCAGTTGAAAAACTATCGCAGTACTTTATAGATCGTACTGGAAAAGAAGTTGTAAGTTGCAGTATCTAATAATATCATAAATAAAAAGATAATAAGACTTCTAATTGTTTGCTTGCATTTCCAGGGAGAAGAATGCGAAGAACTAATCAGTCGTTTGAAGGAACTGGAAGTGGAATGCAAGAAAGATTTACCACACAGGGTTATGGCAGCTAAAACTGGCGTTTACCCCAGTTTGATTAAGCTACTCGATTGTTCGCAACCAGAACTGGTTTTCCAAACCTTGCTAACTTTACTAGCCCTAACTGACCAACAACCTGACTTACTAGATGCACCCAGTGCTGCAAGTCTGGTGAAACTCCTAGACCAAGTACGGGGAATGTGGCTAAGAATTTCTTGTGCTTCAATTCACTGCGTTGTAGTACATCGACTCCTCTGATGCTCCTAAGCTTATAACTGTGCTGAAATTGATCAAGAACCTTTGTACGCTGCACGAATTGAATCGTCAGCTACTCATTTTTGAACATGAATTGGCGTCCAGGATTCGCCGAATACTTGAGTCCCCTGCAGCTAAAGATGGGCAGGTATATCTTTATGCATTTCTACTTTAAAAGCCAACATTTAACCTTTTTGTCTATTTTTACTATGGATTAGGTAGTGCAATACGTGTGTATGCTGACGCGAGTTGTGGTAGCTGATGACGACATTCGGGTCGAATTCGGGAAAGCCCATGAATACGCCTGCACAATTGCCCAGGAGCACAATGGCTTGCCCTTGCTGACTAACTTGCTTACGGGTGACACATTTCGCTATAGTTTCATCTTTCTTATTTTTGGTTTCAAGTGAATAACCGTGACGCAATTTATAACTCTTTTCCTGTTTTGTGCCCGAAAAAGAAGTTAATTCTTGCTCACTTTTTTCAGAGTTTCAACATGACTGTAAGACGGTCTCAGAGATCCTGCTTTCATTAGCTCGCCTTGCTGTGCGAAACGAGTTTTGCCAACTCGTAGTGGAAGAAGGCGGACTCAAGTTCATCTTGGATGGTCTGATCAACTTCCATGAGAATTCCCAACTAGTCGAGCAGAGTCTCGTCTTGCTCAAAGCTTTAGGTGGTAATGATGACGTCAAAAGAGAGGTTGCCAAGTCCGGAGGTATTCCTCTGATCGTGGCGGCCGTCACTCGACATCAGGTAAAGCTAACTTCCTTCTCTCCTATATTCCTCAAATAAAAAAATCGATTATTTGTCAAATCCAGGTAAATCCGGGTGTGGCAGAAATGGGATGCGCAGCTATGGCAGTCATTGCGCTAAGGATGCCTGATATTGCCATAGAGTTGGTCCAGTCTGGTGCAGCGCAAGTTATCGTCGACATTCTGAAAATCCATGTGAAACAAATTAAAATTGAAGTAAATTATTGCCTTCTAAGAAATGAAAAGAAAGATGGTTCTAAACTTTGGTGTTTTTGCTTTTAGCGCCAGGCAGCAATGGCGATTCGTAATATCGTGTGTCGCAAGAAGGACGAGCTTTGCTCCGTATTCATCAGTTTGGGAGTGGAAGATTTGCTGCAGAAAATCCTTTTGCGTCAAAAATCCGGAACCGATGAAATCAAAGCCGCCTTACGTGACCTTGGCTGTAAAGTGAAGCTTACCGAGCAATGGACGGGCCATTCCGGTGCCGTTATGCAATAAAAAACCTTAATTTAGCGAACGGCTTTTTAAGCTAACCATTGGGACTATTGATTTTGCTTGCATTCCATTTTATTGTAAGTTGCTAAATTTAACCCCGCCCCACTTTTTTGTACTTATGACTATTGAAGGTATAAGGCTAAAATACAAGTCACGCTTTCTAGCTATGGAAGCCTTTAAAAAAATGAATAAAAAATAACTCCGTTCTTTGGAGGCTTTACGAAAGTCGTATCGTATGATGGCACGGTCATAGACGCGAGAATGAGCAACTCAGCAAGAAAAAGAGGTAAAAGGAGAGGGGAAGAAGGGGGCGAGGCTTAGGTAGCGAAACCTGTTGGATTTTACCTGAAGGGCTTTGTCTACCTGACCAAGTCTTGGCCATGGCCATTAAAAAGTTCTCTCGTGCCAACGCCAGTCTCTAACTATAGATCCTTCTAGGTTGAAGTTGCTCACTTGTGGCGTCTTGTAACGTCCTGTGGCGCTCGTTTGTTTTTACTCAGCTGTTAAACGTTGTGATACGCAGTAACGTGCAGTGAAAGTTAACAACACAGTTTATTTGCCCAGATTCTGTACAAGTAAATTTCAGCCTTAACGTGTTATGTGTTAAATCCGGAATTGTAGAATCCATCCCCAGTTAAATTCCAAGGTCAATCGACGGTGTTCTGAGATCATCGGTTTCCCTGTATACCAACTGCAGCATCATCACTGCTTGCCCTGCAGCTTTGCCCGGTCCATCCCAAGAAAAGAAGTTTTTGCCCTTGTAAGGAAACAGGGGAAGATTCAAGATTCTACCAACATTCCATTAACGTATATTCCTGTTTGAGTTGGCGTCATGAGCTAAGCGTTGGCTTCACTTCCACTGAAATTCCACGGAAGAAAGTGACTAAAGTTTAGCGCACTTGCACTGAGTTCTTTCGTGAGGATTTTTCAACGAACTAGACTAGACAATGTCGCGAATGAGCGAAGTGGAAGTGGCCTCGATGCCAGGTGGACGGAAATTGCTCAAGTTCTTGATACTCTTTGAAAACCCAAATTTACTATTCTTTCCCGGTCAGTTCCTGAGCGGACGTGTTTTGATTGAGTTGGAGGATGATACGCCTACCTTGGGTAAATATACGCCAAACACGTTGTTTTTCTTTCTTTCTAAATAATTGAGGACAAAATATATTATAGAAACGGATTCAATGAAAACATGATGTGTTTTAATAGATAGAGTGGAGAAACGTAGTTATTCGTATTAGTCCCAATTTGGAAACTTTCTTTTCTATTGGGCAGAAAAGCGCAAATTATAGTAATTTTCGACTCGAAAATGTTCTTTTCAGGTTTCATTGGGGAGGATTTTATGGGATCAATTTAATACATGTCAGCCTGGGAAATACTAGTCGGTTAGAAACCACATACAAGTTTTCTTAGGCATTGTTGGCTTAGTAAACTGTGACGACATTATGCCTTCACTACGCTTCGTCAAGTTTAAACAAAATGAGGATTGCGAGAGACAGGTTGATTTAAGGATGGGTCCAAGATTGTTTTTAAACTAAAATTGCAAGATGATGGAGAGAGTGTGAAAGTCTTTGGCTCTTTTGTTTGTAATATTGGGGAAATTTAAGATTATGGAGAAGCTAGAGTCGATTCAATTAGAGGGGAAGTTTTTGATCACGCAAAAGAAGCATTCGAGGAGTAACAGGAGGCGTTTGTGAAAGATCAAAGGTCTTTAATGCGCGTTGGCACGCAAACCTTTGGTGATGAACGAACATGTATACGACGGATAAGTAAGACACCAGGATGTTTTTGAGAGAGAAAACTGCTGGTTTTCCGTGATTTTCGTTTCCCATACGTTACACCGTTACGCCTACTTTTTCATGTGCATATAGTTTTGACTTTGAGACGCTTGTTAAAAGAGAGCGAGAAATAGACCACGGTTTCCGTGACGTGTTTTGTGTAAGTTTGCCTTGTTATCGTCAAGTATGCCGCCGTGACCTCACCATTAAAGCGTAGTCAGGGTCACTATGCAAATTATTGCCATATATATTCACGAGCTAAAACAGGGCAACGAACCCTAAAAGCTTTTCCAGTCATGTGGTAAGAAACGATTATAGGGCATTTTGGGGCGTTTTACGAATGGGAAGAATATTTTCATTGTTGGGGAATTCGGGTTATTTATTATTTATGGCATGCTATTTCATTATTGGGAACCGGGTTTCGGTTAGATGAGTTTGTGGGTTTTTTACAGCTGATCGCTGGGTACACATGCGGAAGAATAAGAACGCTTGGCTCTTTCGTGTTTCTAATGTTTATTTTCTCTGTATTTAATGTTGACAGGCTTATTTTTCCATGTGGTCGGCGAAGGAGTGGTGAAACTGGTAAAGAAGGGACGAGAAGTGGCGACAGACCGTGAAAATTACATTGACTTCCGAATGCGATTGTTGGGAGAACCAGGTATGGCCTATACTTTGTTTCCAAGGGAGAGTAAGACTTCACATTGTATCAATAGATCACAAAATCAAACAAAGATTGCTCTTGGTTAAAGGAACCCGATGTCTATTTCTAGATTAACCGAGTGTTTAAAAAAGTACAGTACCGCCTCATAACTGAGTAATTCGTCTAAAAGTGACGGCGTAAATGACCCTCAAACCCCAAATTTTCAAATCTTTCCACCTGTGTAGTTGTGGGCCACAAGTCTTTATGACTTATCGTGTATACGACGGCAGCAAGTCGTTGAGCGTATAAAGAAAGTCCGCCACACTGGCTAAAAGTTGAATCCAACACACTTCTTTTAAATGCTTCACTAAGAATAGCGATTCCCCCCCCCCTGGTAATCATAATAAACGGTTTCTTTCTTTTCCCGCCATCACACAATCGGGACATGACACCGATGCCAACTGCGCTAGACTAACTCCGTTGCCACAGGCTTTTGGCTCCCCACCTATGCCAACGTCTCTTTTTGGCTCACATCAGTGGGCTCTTAACGTTACCTTAGGATGTAAGACAAAAAAGCAGGACATCGTATATAGCTAGCCTAGCACAGCTTATATACACTATACAACCTGACCGGTTGCAATGCCGGGAATAAAAAAGCAAACTCTTGCGATCGCCAATAAAAAAAATAGCCGTGGTTTAGAAAGACTTGTTTAAGCGTTCAAAAGAAAACTTGTTCGGCTGACTTTTTTGTATAGTTAGCTCGATATTTTCTATGTGCCAAAGTAAGGTAAGGTAAGGTCGCTGGCCTCCATGGAAAGACGACCCCCAATGCTATAACGATGGAAAGATGTTGAAAGTGAGGCTTGGGAGTAATTTTTGGAACAATTGTATGCCAGTTAGTCATTACTTAATGAACGCAGAAGACACATGTTTGTCAAGCCATAATAAACCACTTTTTAAATGCCCTTTTAAACTTCAGCATAAAATCTGAGACCTTAACTCCTCTAAGAAACAACTTTATTTGAAAGGGTATTCTAATATACATTTGGAACTTTCGTAGGACAAGGACCGGTACTGCTTAGTCCTGGAATTCACAGTTTTCCATTCAAATTGGGATTGCCGCTAGGATTACCTTCGACCTTCTTAGGCAAGCACGGTTGGGTGCAGTATTATTGCAAAGCAGCATTCCGAGAACCCAATGGTCTTCTCCATAAAAACCAGCAAGTCTTCATTGTCATGAATCCTATAGACTTAAATCTGGAACCGCCCCTCTTAGCTGTAAGTTACTTTATCCAGTCCTAGTCTTACTTTATGAGTACTTCTTTACTGAAATAAGTAAGTTTCTAATTTTATTTATTTCTTGTGTTTAGCAACCATTTCATTGCGAAATTGAACATCGGTTGAACATGGGTTGCATAGCGTATGGGTCCGTCTCTTGTCGGGTACGTTTGGACCGTGGAGGATACGTACCAGGAGAGACTATTTCCATCTGGGCTAATGTGCAAAATCATAGTCGTAAAGTCGTCAAGCGTACCAAAGCGTCCCTTACGGAGGTAATAAAGTTGAATCTTTGTTTTAATTTACTTTTTAATAGTGTTGAGCTAGACACATTCCATGTGGTTTTGCGAGTCTTTCATACTTTCCCACCATTTTTTATTTTTAGACTGTACAGTACATGGCGCGTAACAAAGTAGTAAGGACCGAGACGAGAGAATTGGGTTCTCTAAGTCGAGGCAAAATCAAGCCGCATGAATCCGATGATTGGCGGAGTGAACAACTCTACGTACCACCACTTCCGCCCACAAATTTGCGGGGTTGCCACCTTATACGGATACAGTATGATGTCTTTGTAAGAATATAGCTGAGCAATGTTTTAGCTTTCGCCGAATCAACGAAGGTTAAATTTCTGATTGCAGTTTCAGATTGAACCCAGAGGAATGGAAAAGCCCATTCGACTGCAACTGCCCATTATGTTGGCCACGTACCCCTTACGGACTGAAGATGGTACTTTGCAAAGAAAGCGGGGTGCTCAGTATCCTCAAACTTTGCCAATTTTTCGTCCATGGCTTGACGAGAAGCCCTATGATCTACGAGTGCCTATTGAGGAGTATTAACAATTTATTTAGAAAAGGAACCGATATATTTTTGTGGCTATTAACTCTGCATGGTCATTATTGCTTCCCACTGTACTTAACACCGTTTCTCCGTCCGTTTTCTTTATTTTTAAGACAACGCGCAGATAAAGAGAACAACTTTGTTTCTGGATGATTTGCGGGAAAAGCTGCATGTAGCAAATCTATTGGGACCAAATCACTGCTTTGGGTTTATTTTATTCGAGATATTAACGCAGTATAACTTAGCACTAAGTGGATATGGTGTGTTCGTTTGTGAGAAAGAAACTCCAGTGACTGTAAATAGTGTACATCTGGATATTCCCATGAAAATGAGTAAAAGCAACTATTCGAGATGCACTTACGCTCGAGCTGTAATTTCTGAAAGTTTCTGTTATTATTTGATTTGAGCTAGCATCAACCAGAAAAAGTATTTTGTAAATATCTAATAAAAAAGCGTGCAAATGAGACTTCTTGCGCATTTTGATTGCTTATAATTTCGTCACCATAATCGCCTCCAGAAGACGTGAAGGGAAACGAGCTCATTCGGCTGTTAATAAGGTTCACTCACGTATACCTTAAATTATTGATGCGAAACAACCACAGATGAAGATGACTTTTTCTTCGCGCCGTGACTTGCGGGCTCCGCTGAACGCCATATAGGAAGCGTTACCCGCATAGTGGGAACCGCCGCATTCGGTCACATTGCCAGGGGAAGGGCTCTCGACTGCGAAGCCGA
>RJJA01000119.1:331-148280 GCA_003724045.1 Lepidurus arcticus
TAATTTCGTAAATTCAAACGGTGAAAATCTTTTTAGCACTCTCAACTTGTTCCTTGGGCTGCAGCACTGAAATAAAAGTCTTTACTGGTAGAACCATTCTAAGTTTTGCGTTGCAACGATTTTGGCGAATTATAGTGTGTTGGCGAATTTGGCGTATTCAGAGGGCATTTTCAAGTGTTGGCGAATTGGCATCCCGATTCGCCAACACGTTGCCGAATCGAAAAAAACGGTTGGACACCCCTGATCTATAGGCAAGTGGACTTCTGATGGAGCTCCGTTCTGCTAATGATCCGTATCCAGAAATACCGTGAGCTGTTGCGCTAATTTCTAAAAAAATTTAAGCGTACTTTGAATTACCTTATCTTCAATTAAAGCCTGTGATGGTATAGATTCCATCCACGTCACAAGACGACAACGATTCTTGTGAGCCGCATTTACCAAATTCATCAGTTTCGTCCATGGCCTTCACTGTGCAAAGTAATTTTTTTTATTTGAATGAACTAGGTATTTTAAATTAATATTTGATTGCGTTGTTCTTTGTTCTAGACCTCCTTATTTGAGTCCATTATAGTGCTCTCTCCTTGCTATCTAAAAGCGGAGACACTCCTAAAGAAGATTATCAGTGCATCGATATAGTGATTCCACCAGCTGCTATACCGAAGATCATCGTCATAAGTTTTTATCGTCCTATTTTTTATTGAATAATAATAGTTTTATTTTTAATTTATAAGGCTTTTGAACTGGATTCACTACGTTACTTCCGAAGGTTGTCTTCATTTGAAGCTTTTATGACGCTAAATTCCGTCCACTTAAGAAGAAGACGAAAATTAATCTTTTGAGTCGCAGATATCAATTTCACCAGATTCGTCTTTGGGGTTCATTATGCAAGGTAAACTTTTTAATTTGAATGAACTTGATCTTTTTATTAATATTTGCCTTGCCATTGTCTAATAGGCTTCAAATAGAGCTCTGTTGGGCTAATATTCCGTATTGGGAAGTATCGCGAGTTAGGCCCGCTCACTGTCAGTGTTATTAAGTCTTGAAATGGCATGGCAACGAAGCGTCTCTGTCGTTTGGTGGTCGTGGTTCGCGTACATTGTGGGTCCGTGGCGGACCAGCAGGCAAGGGACGATATTTCGGGTGTGATGTTGAAAAGGCGGAGTAAGTTTTAATTCGTTTTTTTTTAAATATTATATACTGATTTTGTTGGTTTTATTCAAGTAGCTATCAATTGGGTCTTTTGCGTTATTACTAAACATGATCATCAATGACATTGTGCCTTTATGTCGTTAAATTCCGTTCATTAGAAGAAAACTAAGATTCATGTGAGCTGCAGTTATCAAATTCCCCAGTTTCGTCATTGACGTTCATAACTGGAGGTAAAATATTTTAATGTGAATGAACCAGATTTTTAAATTCAATATTTGCTTGGTCCTAGACGATGAATTTTTGCATTGTTTCACGATCCGACGAGTTCATCACTCAAGTCTCAAGGACCTATCTTGAGTATCGTCACTCCGATGAATTCGAGATTGTCGCGCGATTAAGCTTTACACTTCAGAGCTTAAAAGTGTTTTCAGAGCTTTACACTTCAGAGCTTAAAAGTGTTTTCAGAGCTTTACACTTCAGAGCTTAAAAGTGTTTTCAGAGCTTTACACTTCAGAGCGTTTCTTGTGACCATGCGTGAGATTTCGGAACTTTCGGAAGACTAGTATTAACTGGCTGGCCGGGAAATACAGTTATTATACGGAAATCAAGAAATCGGAAATCCAAATGCCTTATTTGCTTAATTTTTGTGCCAAAAATGTTTCCCGCAAAAGCTAGTTTCCAAAGGGATGTCTTTATTGTATGATTTGTAATTTATTGAAATAGAAGCTACAATTTGGGAAATTTTGCGAGATTTTTTAAAAAATCCGCTGAAAGGGGTGTGGCCTCCGCAAAAAGAACGAATCCTATTGGTGGATTGGACCAAAAAGGGGGCGTGGCTCCTTTTCGAGCTGGGAAAGCTTTTTCAGGGCTTTTCTCCATAAGGAGTAACGTTGTATCAAGGGGGTCCCCTTGAAAAATCGTGGAAAAATGAAAGCCTCGCCCTTCCCCTTTTCCCAGCTAGGTTTCCAATTCCTGATATTCGAGCTCATGCTGCCGAAGCAACACAATTTCAAATATAGGAATAACCTTGCCGGGAAGACATATATGGTACAGAGAAGGGGAACTATTTTAATATTTCGTTTTTTCAACGAAATAAAGGGCAGCGACCGGGAATCGAACCCACGACCTTTCGCTTCAAAGGCATGCGCCTTATCCACTTGGTCATACGCTTATATTTTTAAGTCGTTGAAACTCCTTTAAATACCATTACCAAGAAAGCTGCTGTTATTATAGCGATCCATCTTTTGTCCATTTCAGAAAAGTATGACGGCTCGCCTTGTATTCTCTAGAATTTCGCATTATTGTATATTTTGTCTTTGTATGTATTTCAAAATGTAATAAAAAGGAGCCTCAAGTACTATTTTTTCTTAAGAGTCGAAATCATTAAAAATAACTATAATTCCGTGTTTGCTTTAAGTAATTTTTATTAAAATAAAAAATCAGCAATCCCAACACTTTAGTAGCCGGACTCCTATAATCTGACTCGCAAAACGAAACCAATTTCGTTATCAGCAAAATAACAGCTTTTTATTGGAATTCCATCAAGGCAGGAACAAGCTCCAATGAATCATAGAGGAACCAAATAAAATAACGATAATAAACCAAATAAACGCTCATGGGTTAAGGTAATTTCCATCAGGAACGATACTCATTCAGAATTATCCATTCACAAACTCGTAATTATTCTGTAATTATTTTTTTTAACTATCTTGGGATTTCTAGGCATTAAAGTACATGCGAATTACGTTTAATAAAAAGCAGCGAAGAGAAAAGCTCAGGTTTAGTACGATTTCTCTTCGCTGAAAGGATATCAGAAGCTGTGCTAAAAATCCGCTCTACCGTTGCCGTGGATGCTGGGACCACAAACACGTCCTTAGCTATTTCCGACAAAATAGGAAATCGGGTAGCATTAAATTGCCAGTAATTAAGAGGGCTAAACGAAAGTTCTTGGCAGTCCTCTTGACCGAAAGCAATGGGCTCGTTAAGGTACGTGTCCAATTCACTGGCAATCTTTTCATTGCCAATCAATTCATTGCCACCTTTAGAAGGCGTACGGTGTACCACCACAGTACTGAAGAGCGGACGGATTGTGAAAGTCTGCCTCTCCGTGGTAGCTTTTGTCCCACTCACTTCTTGCACTACGATGGAAAACAATCCCGTTTAGGCACACAAAGCTTATTTAAGACAATTAGCAAATCTCTTACTGATAAAGGGATACCGGGCATCTAACTCCTGTTTCACTAGACGGACTACCTCAGCGGAGCGCCCTGACAGCGGAATCCAGCGATTCTTAAAGCGAGGGTCCAGTACGGTTCCTGCGAAATCATACGAAAGAAATACACTCTCAAGAAGTAATCCATATAATTTACGTTACCTAGTACATAACATGTGTCATTGAGAACATATCCCATGCGTCGCTTTAACGATTGGTGTAATGCACTTGCCACCTGTCTGCAATAAACGATCAATGCGCCATCGGGGTTCACAGTCGAATCCGCGGACGTCCTGTTGATCATGTCCAGATATGCCGGGATCACAAGTCCCGTGGTTTCAGATTCTTTCTGGAACGCATCCGTGGCCAACTTGAAGGGTCCCAAGAGAACCACGAGTTCTTGGAGCATCTTACATTGCAGGGCTGTTAGCTTGCCAACCTTCGTAGAAGCGTTAAGCTTGTTTTGCAATTCTCTATCCAGATCCAGCGCCTCCAAAAATGTATCGAGCATTGTGTATTGGGAACTCCAACGCGTCGTGTTCTGGGGTGGGATCTGGAATCCGACGGTGTCACTCAGAACTCTGGTATCGTGAGTGCTTTTTCGCACCTCCGCTACTATTCTTGATAGTAACTGCACTGCATTCTTCAAGCCTCCCTACTCGTGAAAAAATTGCTTACTTTAGGAAGAAAAATTAGCTTCTACACTTACATCTAGAGCTTTCAAACCGTCTTGTACGACAAGTTGTAACGTGTGGGCTACGCAACTTGCTCGAGCTGTAGCAGATAAAGAATGCGAAGGCAGGCTAGTGAGAATTGCACGTTCAAGGAATAAACTGTTCAAATCCAGCTCAACTTGTTCGTATGCTGCCTCCTCTACTTTGTCAACTGTATGCAGATCTGTCACGTCTTCTACCAGCTTATCGGGAACGTCGTACGACGAAACTTCAATTTCGTGCTGCACGTCAAGATCTGATAACTCGACATTTTCGGGAGCTGCGCTTTGGGTGAACCCGAGATTGTCGAGTGAACTCGGTTTCCAGCCGGGTAGAGAAATGTCGAAAGCACACTTCATATTGCTTCCGCTAGCAGTAAGAATCCGTATCACCTTGTGAGTGAAAAAAACACCGTTAAAGAAGAAAGAACTAACGAAACATAAAGAACAAACTACACCTTGCTTTGTAACTGCCATTCATTTATAACTCTTTCATACTCTGCGAATACGGTTGCGGCCGTATGGCGACCAATTATCTTCCTTATAGAAAGCAAGCACGTAAAAGGCTCAAAACCCGATGTTACTGCCGTGCAAGAAATACCAACATAACCCTCCATCCGTTTTGATGACCAAATGTCAACCATGACTGCACAAGTTTTTGCGGTATCGAGTTTCGCTTTAACTGCTTGTTTAGTCTTCTCGATCACTTCAGGAATTAGCGTACGGTGGAGACGTTCTTGACTTGGAACGACATAGTTTGCGTCTAGTGCCTTTAAAATCCCCCAAGTTGAAGAAATCAATTGACAGTTCAATTTTTTAAACTATCACTTCTACCCAAAATACTACAAAATTACCTGAATCAAGTTTCGAAAGCCCTGTTGGGAAATAAAGCTCAACGGTAGATTATCTTCCGCAATCATTTTCACAAGAAGAGTATCAGTTTTTAAACGTTTAGCAGCTGGCATACATTTCGGTTTCAGAAAACTATGGTAAGGAATTGAGTGACAGTAGATCATCATTAACTGAAGTTACTTGCATACCTGCTTATGAGTGACTGCTTCCTGGTAATCGGACTGTCATCATCTTCGCACTTCTGGAAAATTTCCAGGTGGAATCTTTTCGCATGGCGCTTCAAGTTGGATTGCGATGTAATATCCACCGAGTGGTAATGCTGGTTTATACAAAGCTTGCATTTAGCGAAGATTTTCCTTCCATCTGTACGCCAGTCCTCGAAAATAACGTTTCGCCATCGTCGCCAGTTTCTCTTGGAAAGCTGATCCATTGGCACGGTATTCGGCGGTAACTCACCGCTCAGTTCGTCTGCTTGAACCTCGACCATCACAGGGCTTGAGCTAACGAACTCGCTGATGTTGCATGTTGGAGTGTCTTCGATCATCTCACCACTTCTTCCGAAAACTTCACTCACAGCAAAACTAACGTCCTCAGCAATACTATGGTGTAATTGGGTGACAGTAGATCAGCATTAACTTAAGTTATTTGCTCTTACCTGCTCACTGATAGCTGGGTTTTGGTACACATACTGTCCTCATCCTCGCATTTCTTGAGAATTTCCGGGTGAAATCTTCTCGCATGGCGCTTCAAGTTGGATTGCGATGTAATATTCGCCGAGAGGTAACGCCGGTTTAAACAAAGCTTGCACTTAGCGAAGATCTTCCTTCCATCTGTACGCCAATCCTCAAAAATAACGTTTCTCCACCGTCGCCGGTTTTTCTTGGAAAGTGTGCCCATTGGCACGGTATCCGGCGGTAACTCACCGCTCTGTTCGTCTGCTTGAACCTCGACAACCTGAGGGCTTGAGCTAGCGAGCTCGCTGATGTCGCATGGTGGATTGACTTCGACCATCTCACTACTTCCTTCGAAAACTTCACTCACAGCAAAACTAACTACCTCAGCAATACTAAGGTGAATTGGGTCACGGTAGAACAACATTAACTTAAGTTTTTTGCTCATACCTGCTAACGGCTAACTGCGTTTCGGTACTCATACTGTCCTCATCCTCGCATTTCTTGAGAATTTTCGGGTGAAGTTTTCTCGCATGGCGCTTCAAGTTCGACTGCGATGTAATATCCGCCGCGTGGTAACGCCGGTTTAAACAAAGCTTGCATTTTGCGAAGATCTTTGTTCCGTCCGTACGCCAATCCTCAAAAATAGCGTATCTCCACCGTTGCTGCTTTTTCTTGGAAAACGGGCCCATTGGCACGGTATTCGACGGTAACTCAACGCTTTCGTCTGCTACAACCTCGACAACCAGAGGGCTTGAGCTAACGAGCCCGCTGAAGCCTGTTGGATTGATTTCGCCCATCTCACTACTTTTTCCGAAAACTTCACTCGCAGAAAAACAAACGTCCTCAATACTATGGTGAATTGGATGACATCAACATTAACTTAAAGTTAATCAACATTAGCTTAAAGTTATTTGCTCATACCTGCCTGCGGCTAACTGGTTTTCGGCACTCGTGCTGTCTTCATCCTCGCATTGTTTGAAAATTTCTGGGTGAAATCGTTTCGCATGGCGACTCAAGTTGGATTGCGACGAAATATCCGCCGAGAAATAACGCTGGTTTGTACAAAGCTTGCATTTAGCAAAGACCCTCGTTCCATTTGTACGCCAGTCCTCAAACATAACGCTTCTCCACCGTCGCCAGTTTCTCTTGGAAAGTCGATCCATTGGCGCGGTATTCGACGGTAAGCTACCGCTCACTTCGCCTGCTTCAACCTCGACAACCAGAGGGCATGAGCTAGCGAGCCCGCTGATGGAGCATGTTGGATTGACTTCGCCCATTTCACTACTTATTCCGGTAGCTTCACTCGCAGACTTAACGCCCTCAATACGCTTTCTCTTGCCATAGGTCTTTGGCTTTTTCGCCCCACGTCCGGACATCTGAAATTGAACGAAAATGAGTACTGCATGTCGACCTTATGTTTAGCTCTAAGTCGAATACTAAATTTATTTCAGGTATACATGGTCATATTTTGTTTTAAACGCTGCTTTTAGTCTAACAACAGGGGATATATCCACTGTAGATAGACTAAAAGCAGATGTAACTACAGTTTAGACCTAACTACAGTGGATAACCTATAGAACTTCAATGACCAGAGCAGCAATTTAACATTCAACTAAACAAAAGTGCAAAGTTTGCACTATAATCTCGTAAGACGGCAAAAGGGCTGGATAATAGGCAACCCATTTACTAAATGGACCTTTGGTAAGCATTCAATACCTAAATGGCAAAATGATTTAGGTATTGAAAATGCGTATCCGGTGAAATAGAAAGTGCAACAAAAGTCTATATGAATCGTAAGCCATCAGGATCAGCCAGTGGCTGCCAAAGACTAAAAAATAAGAAAAAATTACTATACTATTTTCACATATATGTATTATTTACAATGATGATGATTATTCCTTTAGTGATGGAAGAATTTCCATGCCTGACATGTAAATAACGGACATCGGCGCGTCGAAGGCAGTGTTCCGGAACTTCTTTTTCCGGAACGGAACGGAGCTTTTCAGGAAAGTTCCAGAACACGGTTCGAAGGAGAGATCTCTGTTATTAAGCAAAGCCGCGAAAAGTACACTCCCTTACAACAGGCAACGGCGACAACATAATTTGTAACAAAAAATAGGGCACGAGTATTTCAATTCAATTATTACCTCTGAAATTTCTCCTGACTGAACACGCCACAAGAACACGCCGAAAACACGATTGCCAAAGCGCTTCGGTTATAAACAGAGTTGGATGAAAAGTTTCGAACTGTGGCCACTAGATGGCGTAACTTGATCACATTTCCGTACAAGAATTGATCCGATCCCTGCCACCGATCGGATTTAAAAAATGTTCGAAAAAAATATTTTATTATTATACCGAACGCAATATTTTGTATTAAATATTGTGGCGTTTCACTTGTACGTAGTAGCTGACGTTGGCAATGGTAACGGGGAAAGAAGTTGAGATTCAAGAGGAAGAGATGCGGGGAGTGAGAGCGGAAACGAAGCGAGGAAAGAGGATAGCATTGTATTGGGATTATGAGGGAAAACCGTGAAATTTAAACCGTTCAAACGTAACAATAATACAATATATGCGAGCATAGTTTAGTATTACCACTGTAACGGTAATTTCAGTACGTATTTGGAATACGGAAGACGTCTCGTTTCTGAAATATTCGATTTCCAAATTTAGAGCGCTTTCACGGTCACTTGAAATTCGATTATCAAGATGTGTTAATGAAATGTTGACTGCCACACACCTAGAGCGATTACTGTATATGAATGGAATAATAAATACTGCAATTACAAGGAAGGTCAATCCGCCATAATTTGTACTCGTCACTGATGAATATATGCATGAAGCACACTTGTATCAACTAAAACAACTATAGGTTACTTAAGGTCTGCTTGCATAAACACCCGGGGATTACTAAGTTAATTTGACGTAGTACTGTAAGCAAGAAGTAAAGTTGAAGACCTTATGGTGAAGAACAAGAATACTCCCACATCGTTTAAAAGTCCGTCTCTCCCAAAACGTCAGCCATAATGCGTCTAAAACTGTAGCTTTGCAAAATCTTCTCCTCTGGCACACCCAACGAGTTCACCTACAACGCCACGAAATAATTCATTACAGTCCATAAGTAAATTTGCGCGAAGCCAGGATCGTTTAAGCAGCAAAGCAGAAGTAAACTAACTCCACTTTACCTTTGTTACCTTGAAAGGAGCGGCGTTTACGACATGTGCTTTCTGGGTAGGAGGCCTGACTTGACCATGTACACGGTTTAGCGTGTTAATCTCCGCCTCTTGCAAAGCCATAAAAGTATCCGATTGACGTGGATCGTAAAAACGCATCGATGAAGCCGAGTCCGCACTAATAAACACAAAAAATTTGAGAACACATCTTAAAGTTTAGTGTTCTGCAAGAACTTACACTTCTACTCCTGTTTGCGCTTTCAGAGTCTGCTCCATGTTTTCCTTTGAATACAGTCCCATCGGCGAATTAAACTGTTTGTGAACAACCTAAATTAAACAATAGTTAAAATGTTTAACGCCCTAAACGAACATGCATATACTTGATGCTTGGGCTCCGTGTCATTTGCAGATGCCTTATGTTCGGCCGCTTCCTTTACCTACAGAAGAGATGGAAGTCCAAAATTACTTCAGTAATATTTCTTTAAAAACTAGCATGAGCGTTAGTAAAGATTGGCCATAGGAAATGCCGTGCAAGTATACACTAAACGCCTAGTATACACCAAACGCCTAGTATACACCGAACGCACCTAGAATATGCTATAGTTGAGGTTAATAAGGCGAAGAAAAGTCAGCTGCCTAAGAAAGCGATACCAAATGCATATAGTGTTCCTACTGTACACTACCCAATAATGTATTAGCATGAGAGTTTACCTCTTCCTCGTCTAAATGTAATTTCCAACCTTCTTCGGGTTGAAACACTCTGACGTCCTGAAACGGAGGTTAATAAAGACGCCACTCAGGAGAAAACATATTAATGGTACACCCACAGATGTTTCTTTACCTTCTGCTTAAGAAGCGTGTTATTAAGCGCATCTATGGACGGATTTGCTACCGCGGGCTGGGCAGGAGAGCTCCATTGCAACGGATTATGTTGTAGGCGTAAGTAAGATTGGCTCGTCACGCCCGCACTATCCCGTCGAGCTTTGGCACCAGGCAATACAAGCGGAGTCGTTCGGTATGGCTGCAAAGAAATACACGTAAAAAATGTTTTAAATATATGCCCTTAAAACTAATAAAAAGTAAAATAATAATACCAAAAATTCGATATGCACAAGTTTCGCAGGGCAAGGGCGAAAGGAAAGGTTAGTTAAGATGTAAGACAGATGATGGGGAAGTACGGCTAAATGCTAAATCTGGCGCCCGTGTGGGTGCTCAGACTTGGCGCACGAACTCAAACCACGGAGGATTCTGGGCGAAAAAACTTTCTATCCGCCTGACAAGCCACAGACAAACAAGCCTGAGACTTACAGCAAACACACAATGTAAGGCCGTGCCAAAACCAAGCAAAAGGCGCAAAAAGGAACGCGTTCCTAATTGCGACGAACTTATGTACTTCGCTTTGGTATGTGCTATAAACCAACCGCTTTCCAAGCGATTTATTCGCAACATTTACAAACATTTATTCATACAAAGCTACTGGCTAGGATTCAGTACCAACTTTTTCGCAATACCCGAGCTCGTATAATGTACTCCCCATTTATTATGCCTTCTATAGAATACTGTAATTGATTACTGAATACTGTAAATTGAATACTGTACAGCACCGTAACTTGCTCTATTAAAGTACTACCTTGACTTGGGAGTTTTGGGATAAAATAAATTATACTTTTTTCTTCTTAAGCTATTTTTAGCTCTTCCAGGTGCACGTTTCGTAGCGCGAAAAACACGCGAACTTGCAGGAAAGACAGCGAGAAGCTGGTAAAAAAACAGCGAGAAGAAATCGTTCTTTGGCTGAACGAACCGAAACTGCTTTCACGGAAAGTATCCCCTCTTTGGGGCCCCCAACGCCCTTCCACCCCTACTAGGACTATTTAAAGGCATTTAATAAGCAACTACCCGAGTGTTTCAAGTATGGGCGCCATGCCAGGCATGGGTTGAAATGGATTCTTGCATCTAAGGCAATGTTTCCAAACAGGAAAAACTGTCATAGAGCAACAAGATGCAGCTTTGGCACGTGTTCAGTGTCTTACACAAAGTTTCCTGTCTCCAAATGTTCCCAAGGAAGACTCGCCCCCTTCTACGCCGCTTTCAAGTTTATTGGTGAAGTGTGGGAGGATATTTACAGGAGAGCTAATAAGATAAAAGTATACCTGATGGGTAACCAAGGCACGCTCCCTGTCGCGTTCGAATAATTCTTCGGCAGCCGAAGCTAGATTAGCAGCTTCGGAACTGGGGAAAACTGTCACGGGAAGGTTTTCCACCGGACTGGCCATTATATCGGAGATTTTTCGCGGAACAGCATTCCCGGACATGGTGCTCACTTTCCGAGTAGCATTCGCAGCATTCGATGAAATAGGCACCGGTTTAGGAGCTGCGTTTGCGGGTGCAGGAGCTCCAGGTTGACCAGACCCCGCCCTAAATAGCAAAAACAAACTTCAATTAACGTTAATTTTCTTTAAACCATTTAACCAGCGCGAGCATCTGCTCTTTGCTAGTCTGTATTATTATGTCATACAATTGATGGACAATAACTTGCATTGAAAATTAGGACTTTTAACTTTAAAATATTGTAAGAAGATAAAATAATACCAAAAACATCAGAAAAATGGAATTAATTGGTACTTGCCTGTTTACGATGAGGGAGATGGTGTTGCCAGCGTTTTTTATCAGTTCTTGGGCGCTTTGGTGAGTTAGGTTCGCAACATCATGGCCATTGATGTTTGTCAACACGTCTCCTCTGTGCAATTCACCTTCAGCGGGTGAACAGACAGACACCTAGAAAAGCGGGCAACATAAATAGGGTTAAAACAAGTGTTGATGGGCGCAATTGATCAAAGGCATCAACCCGAGTTGTTTCTGTCAACTTGAAAACTAAGGTACCAATCTAAAAGTTCGAGCTACAGGACGGGGCTTAATAATAGGTGAAGGTTGTTGAGTTTTTGGCAGCGCATCCCAGGAAGCGAGCAATGTTTAGCTGAGGCAAACTTTCCATCCAAAGAACGCCCGAGACGAGCGCCTCGATAGCGTTTAATGGGAGTAGACAAATAAATAGGTTTAACTCGGACGATGGATGGGGAAGGAAAGGAGGCAAAAACGTGTTGATACTGCAACTTTTTTCTCTTACTACCTTTTGCACTACAAATGGCTCAGTCAGATCGACACCGCCCCGTAACCGAAATCCCCACGGCTGGTCATGCCCGTCGCGATTTAGGACAACTGTTAAGGTTGTTTTCGCCATTCTTAGCGCATTGCACTTTATTTATTAGCTAAGATATCCTTCTCGTGGTGTGTCAATCCGATCCTTAGCACTACAAGCACTTCGTCAGCGATGAACCAAGCAAGTTCTGATTATCTCCCGTGAACACTGAGAGACACAACTGGGCCCCTTTGGACTTAGAATGAGAATCAAATCGGGAGAGGGGCCCAGCTCCGCATCGGAAGGCTAAAAACAGGACAACCGCAAGAGATTGCCCACGATGCCAACAGAAGACAACGCCAACTTCGAAATACTAGCAAATATTTGCCAAAAAAAAGTCAAGTTCCGAGCATATGTATGTGGTAAGCCATAGGATATCATTACTTCCGTAAATCATGAACAATCTCACGAGGATGAAAAATTTCACAACTTCTGAAATTTGCAAGTGGAGCTAGGTGGTTTTAGCTTCGACAAGGAGTTTAGGTGAGCCCACCTGTGCATTGCTAACCAAAATCTTATTAGAAGGTTCTGAATAGCTGCAAGTTTTGTCTAATATTAGGTCTTTGGCGGTCTTCGGAAGACAGATTTGTGCTATGTAACCTGCATAACTGTGAAAGACACGTCCGCTTCATCTTGAGCTATAGTTAGATTACTATATAGTTCAACTTAACTTCAATCCCTCCTAATCCAATGCCCTGACCCGTTTTCGACGGGTCAGGGCATTGGATTAACATACACTCGCTTGCCTGATACCTTTAAAAACATGAATTTTCCGGAATATTCGAACTCCTACCTCTATTTAGTTTTTTATGATACAGCAACGGGTAGATTTTCTATATTTTTTTTTTACGTTGCTGTTCCTAAGGCATTGAACGCTGGGAGCGTCAAAAATAGCTCGGCTCTATTAAGCATATTGGAAGCCTGGATTTCTTCCGGCGCCAAAAAGTGGGTATGTTGGGCAGCATCCCAAGCTAACTTTTGACGTCACTAACGTAAAAAGCACGGAAGAAGGCTTTAGAAGAGAGATTTGCACTTCTCTTATATGCATGCGCAAAGGAAACCGCAAACTGAGATGCGGGAAATGCAAACAACTAGAGATGGTATTTTAAGAAGCAACCAGCAGCCGTTACCTAAACCCATTATTTATCACGATTAACTCACTGGCAGGTCTCACTAAAGGGTTAGTAAAGGTAATTCTAGAACTATCTTTACTAACGCATTGTGTCGCATGGAATTAAACTAGCTTTCAGCTGAATGGGACTGTTGCAATCATACTGACTTTAAAGAGACTTACGATGCTTCACGTCTGGTAAGACAAAGTATCTTTAAACCGATCTTTGGTGCTGGAAACTATTACCTCTTCATTTTTGGGATTTCTGGGTACACGCCAAAACAAAGGTCTATGCATGGTCGACTATATGCACAAAATAAATAACTGTTTAATAAACGTCTGAATACAGAATAGAAGGACAAGGCTTTTAAAATCGGAATGGGTGATCCCGATACGGAGTAAGTGTACTCGTTCGACGAAGTGTTTGTACGGACAGCCTCTCGCTGGAAAAGCAGAGTCCCAACTGTCTTCACGCAAGTGCATGGCTATATGCAGATCAAGGAAAGCCAAATCTAGACTCCTCTATGGAGCGAGGCTGCCCTATATTATCTTATAGAGCAAGTCTTCTGTCAAGTTGCTTTAAAGCAATCGTGTGGCCCCAAACCACTCACATTCCACGTGCCAAAGAAAAATAAATCGTACCTTGCATAACTGAACAAATGAGAAGCGCCAAATTAATAACTGTCTTCGTCATCTCGGCGTTTGTCCAAAATCCACGTACACAATCATTTTCAATGCCACAACACTTAATTTTCATAAACAAACTAAACAGTGACAGCACCTAAACACTGATACGCGATTCGCTAGTGGATTTGAACGCAATGAAATTAGGAAAATCTTTGCACTAGAATAACTTTATAGTAACTTACCATTTCGATGATTTTGGCTAAAAACCTAAAAATATCAAAGCAGAAACTAGCTTCCTATTAGTAGGCACGAAGAAAAACGTGCAGAAAAAGAACAAATAAGAACTGTTTCCGCCCGGGATCGAACCGGGGACCTTCCGCGTGTTAGGCGGATGTGATAACCGCTACACCACGGAAACTTATTTCAACTGGGCTTCGCCAGCAGCTAAATTCAAGAGGAATGATAACAAGATGCGGAAGAATCCGATTGAAATCCCATGAACGTGTATTAAACCAATTGCAAATAACTCCCCCAAAAAACTGGTGCTTATAGGAATAGCCATGGAGATTAACTTGCGAGCACGGAGTAGTCATACTAGTGCTCACAAATCCAAAAGAAAACGAAAAGTTTACGTGTGGAATGTGACTCCATGAGCCTTCTCCATATGCTCATCGAACCTAAACGAGGCATTAAATAAGATGCTTCACTTTGCATTGCTTTGAAGTCAGGAATTACCTCTGAAAGCACTCCGCTGTCACGTCCCGGTGACAAGTCTCCGTATAAGCTAGACTGTACAGTACCAAAAACACGAGTGCGTGCAATACCATGAAGTATACCACGGCTCCGGTACGGATGGCTTTATTAGACAGGATTGCTTGGCTCTAAGATAGGTTGAACTATTTATTCAGCGGAAATAAGCACAAAGAAGACTAGCACTTACCAAAGAATACATAATCTTTTCAAACGGACCAAGCTGCTGTAGTTTACGGTGGCGTTCACGACGCGAAAATGTAGCGAAGGGATCTAAACGTTCTTCGTACTGTGATTCATAGCGCGACTCGGCTGCAGTCGAAGTCAATGCTGCCGCGCTAGAACGCTAAATGCACAAAACCCATTTAAGTGCTCGACCGCCAGGAAGGAGTTATGTTATGAGTGCCTTTTACCTGGCCAGAATAGCTTTGCAAGAAGCGAACTTTCTCATACAATGCCACGTTATCAGCCCGCAAGCGTTCAACTTCATTATGCGTGAGGGCCATTTGCTGTTGATGCTCTAAAACTTGCGCTTCCAATTCTTGATTGCGAGCTCTATGTACCAGCACGTATAAAATTTGCACTCCATTAAACGTAAGTAAAATGACTTTCTAACCTAAAACGCTCTCGTTGAGCTTGTAAAATAGGCAATAGAGTGGCTGCCGTATCCATGTCGGAATAACTCGTCGGGAAAGACGGCGAACCAGCAATATTATTAGCATCTTTCACAGCTTCTGCTACCCATTCCGTGGCTGCAGCTTGGCCCTATGAATGTTACCTTGATGCATGAGCACAAAACTAGAATCAAATTACTTCTCCTTCGGTGCGATAGTAGGTCGAAAACGTATTTACGTTCGCCAAATCATGCTCTAATTGGCTGACCAACTCCTTCTGGGCTGACAAACTATTAAACATTATCATGTTCTCACTACCCAAGGCATCCAGACGACCTGAAAGTATAAAGAAACGGATTATCACCCGATCAACTATCGTGTATCAACTTTGAATAAAAGAAACCCTCGAACGACTGAGATTTGCATAAGACGGTGTACGTAAGATTCAAAAATGTCATGTTAAGAAGTATAAATATGTACAGTAAAATTTCAATGGTGTTGAATAAGGACCAAAGGGCCAGAGGTTGCAGGGAGGTCCAACTCATTATCTTAAAACCGGTATTAACAAAAGGTATGCACTCATCTGCATGCACACAAAATGCACTCAAATCGCACAGTTGTAGGTAAATCTTCCAAATCGGAGCCACTACAATGCCAATGTTTGTTTCCTTAGTCCTGCCAGACTAAGATGTGAAAATTTTTAGCGAAGCTCTATCACTGGGATAGTTGGGAAAGCGAAATGTACAATAGGGGGGAGGGGAAGGGGGGATTCAAAATTGGAAAACATGAGAGCTGAAACCCACGCAATTTGACATCATTTGGCCTCGCTTTTAAATAAGCTAAAAAATACAACCTATAAAAACCAAAAGTAATAATTAAATGGTTACAGCTTTCTATGTACTGGCTATCGTGAGTCGCCATTCTGGATTGGCTTGTCGTTTTCTTGTCTGCCCGTATGTGGGCATTCCAATTAGTAAAAACAAATATAAATGAGATTTAGCCCAATTTGATTGGTCATGTAAGGGGGAAGACGGCTTGGTCGATAACATATTCGCAATTGAAATGGTAACATGGGTGACGGGGAGAAAAAAAAGTCCCTAATTGAACCAACCAACTGATAAACAAGAACACGAAAAATCGAAAAAGGCAGCGGACATTTTCGCACACGTTGTGAGGCGCAAAATCAAGACACACCAAAGGCAAAAATCACAACTTTTTAAAGAGATTATTTCTCACGTAAGAAAATGGAAAACGGGATTGAGACTGGAGTTATTTTTTAATTGTTTTGGAAATCATTCTTGTCAAAAATAATAATAATAGTAATAAAAGGGGGGAGGGAAGGGAGGGGGATGAGGCTGGCTGGACGTTTGTGCATGTAAGTCGAATGAAACGACATGGGGGAGGAGCTAACGAGACACGGATTGTTTTGAAACCGGAAAGATTCGAAGATAATAAAAAGGTTAATAAGGAGTTTCCATTAAACAACTTGGGAATAGTAAAGTCCTAATATTTGAGATGCTACACAGGGCCATAATTATTTTTCTTTTTAAACTCTCTAGTAACGGAAAATGGCATAAGTTTAACTGTCTACCTTTCATAAAAGTTTGAACAATCGAAATTGAAACAGGTTTGAACTGGAGTTTGTTTTCTGAAGGAAAAAAATCTTATTTAATGTCGCTTAATTAGCCTTAGAGCGCAAAATACGAAACTTTTTCGTTCCTCAAGTGTTCACGTTTTTTTTTCGATGGCTTTTACGTATGGTTTACCTCCAGATTTGCTAAAGCGTAGACTAGATCCGAAACTGGTAGACGTGTGCAGGCGTGCAACGTGAGACGTAAGAAAAACGCTACGGAAAAAGAGGGGCGTGTCCCAAAAAGGTTTCTATATACTTAAGGATCGTGTAAAGGAGGTGATGAACGCAAGGAATCAAACAAGGAAATTTTTTCTTTTTGCCAACCTTGCAAAAATTTGTACGCAAACTTGGAGAAGGCTTTGTCATGAAGGCAAAACGGTTATCCGGACATATTAACCCACCATGAATGTCAAGAACTGGACGCTCAAAAATATGTTTAACCGGGGAATAAATAGAAAAACTGACGAACACGGCATGAACAACGCTTAAATCTGGTGTCTCTCACATCTTCAGGAGGGGAGGGGGAAGGGGGGAAGATTTTTTGGGGTGGAGGAGGCAGGAAGAGCTGGGATTAAATGATTGATAGAAATTGATTGAGAGTTTTTTGAATGATTGAATTCATCAACCAACCCAATAAGTGGTGTCAAGACGTTCCATCACAGCAAAACAAACCTTATCCAATAATAGGAAAAAAATGTCTTAATTTTCTTGTCAAACAGGGAGCATGGACCGGGCAGGAAATCAGCCAAACATAGGAAGATTAGGTTTTTTTGTAATACAGCGATGAGGAAGAGGACGTTAGGAAATGTCGAAGAAATCTAAGAAAACACACGGCTAAGAAGATTCAAAATGACATTCACGACGTTTTCGAGATACGAGAAAAAATAAAATAAAGGTTTTATAGGCTGGCAGAGAAAAATTGAGGATATTTTCCATCTTTTTTATCTGTGAGTTTTTAAAGGCCTCACGTGAGCCTCTCACTTGCTCTTTCTTATTTTTCTCTCTTTTTCCGATTACACGTACGCCTTTTCAAAGTGGTATGTCTTCCCAGCAGTCCCTGGCCAACACTTTTACACGCTAGGTAGACCGCTTCGTGGCCTCAAATGTGAGTCATGGATTTTGGAAGGTTTCAATTAATATACTACTAATTTTTACGAAATCATTGGTAGTTATCACACAGCCGAATGGAGAGTGGTGAAAACCGTTGGTCACTGACCGAGAACGGATATCCTTTGGCCACTGTCACTGGGGTTGTCTCTGGCCTGTTGTCATTTTTATTTGTTTATTCTTGTATTTGTGGAGTCCAGCCACAGGTGTCGCCACTGGGTCCTTTAAAAAATATGTCAGTTTGCGATTACTTTGTTCTCACTTCTCATAAGAGAAAAACTCTTTGCCAAAGAGCCATCTTAATAGAGCTACAAGTCCTCGTTGCTTTCCACTGGCTCAGTCTTTACAGATGAAGACGGTTCCGGACTGTCTTCGACGTCTTCACTGCGAATGGCAGCTTCGGGCACCACTGCCACCTTGCCGTTATTATTGTCTTCGGAAGTTTGTAACACGCAGACACCATTGATGAGAATCTCTTCTTTCTTGTCGCCATTGTCCTCTTTGTCCTCTTCGGGCTCCTGCCATTGCGGGTTAACCCACTGTGGCGCGGCGGGTTTACGACTTCTTCGCGAAGACCGTTCAACAGTCAATTCTGGTCGCAGGAGTTCCGGCCGATTTCGATGCACATTGGCCATGGCGGGACTGGCACTACTCTCACAATGGGGCACGGGGCGAGGCGAAGGCGTGGACAAACCCGAGTCATATTCACTCGAACCGGCTTCGTGTTCCTGATCACCTTCGTTCATCTCGGCATCCGCATCAGCATCGGCGTCTCGATCGCCGTCAAAATCTTTGTTTATGGTGAGATCTAAGCCACTGTGAGGATTATTGGCTTGCTCGGCAGTCAAACCCATGCAAAACTGGGAGAGCATTCCCGTTGCATAGAAGGGATGATAGGTTAAACCAGCGGGGAAGCCGGGCGGGAAGCCGCCTAATGGGAAGTTGCCTTCCACCGCTTCCAACTCTAACAAGCGTTGATTGAGAAGCAAACGGAATTTCATGGGATCCCATTGACCTTCTCTTCCGTTCAGGTCACCGCCGCTTTGTTGCTGCAACTGCTCCAGTGAGGCCAACAAAGGGGAAGATTCGCTGGCGGCGTTCTGGTTCCCTGTTTGTTGCTTTAACCGCATTCGATGATTGTGAAACCAATTGGTAATGGTGCGAGTGGATAAACCCAGCTCGTTGCTTAAAAACTCAATCGTGCTCGTGCTCGGATAAGGATCGAGCGTATACGCCAACTTGAGCGCTTCCTTCTGGGGCTCGGAGAACAAAACGCGCTGTTTTTTGGTCGCCGAAACGGAATCGTTGTTATCTTGACTATCATTTGAAGAAGTCTCCGCACTCTGAGTGGGAGCGTTGGGATTAGAGGAGCCATCTAATGTTTCCCGGCGTCTTTTTCCCGCTTCACGACGCTGGTTTTTCAATCGTTGTAATTTCTCAATGTTCCGCGCATCCGACAACCACAACTGCATTCGAATGAAGGGCTCTCGGCCTTTGATACTCAACATGTGCCAGGGCTTAGGTTTGGACAGCAATTCTGAGACGGAGCCCTGAGATAATCCCAGCACGGCCTCTCCAAAGATCTGTCCATGACAAAGAACAAAATTAGTATGCAAACTTCATACACGGTTCTTGACTGTTTTCGTTGCATCCTTACTTTTTGGCCTATATTGTTCGCTAAGAGGACTTCTTTGATTCGGGTGGTCGTTAACTGAGTATCGAGGTCCTGGGTGAGTGCAGCCATTTCATAGACGGAATGGGCCGGGTACTCGCACGGGAACGGAAGGTTAGGCATAGGGGATCCTTCCCCGTGATTGTCGAGCGCAAAGTGTTCTCTGGTGGGCGTGTGTTGTTGACCGAACCCGCCTCCTGCTCCTCCCGTGTTGGCTGAGGGCGAACTGGCCGCACTGGCCAAGGCGGCCGCCGCCGCCGCTCCACCACCACCGCTTTTGCCACCACCGGCTTTTATGTCTTCCTTCTCACTCTTCAGCCGACTCAAGGGTGACAAGGAAGGCAAGCGGCTGGCCATGGATACAGGCGGAAAATTTAATCCCACCGCTCCCGGAAAGGGCATTTGTCCCAGATGCGGAAAGGGTAATCCTGGCGAGAGATGAGGAACTGGCGATGTGCCGGCATTAAGAGGGTGGAAATCCATGGCGTTGTGCAAATGAGGACGATGTCCATGAAACAAGGACATATCCTGCGGACTCCCGAGTTTGGGGTTCTTGCCACCTCCTATTTCTGAAATAGGTTAGAATTAGAATTCTTTGTTGGTGGGTTAGTGAAACTAAGATAAAAAATATTGTCGACTAGAAAAAAGGAAACCAAAGGGATTGGCTGACGTTTTTTGTCAGTCACGTACAGGCTATTAAAAAGCTACTCGTAAAATAGAACTGAAAACATCAGACGAAGAACAAAAAAAAAGAAAAATTAACGAAAGACGCAAAAAGAAAAGACGCCCCCCTTGGTTAATTAAATGTATGCTTACGTGGTGAGTTGGCATAACCGCCTGTCCTCATGAGCTTTTCGGGGGCAATTTTGTACTGAGAGGCCACCAGTTTATGCACGGCATTTTCGTCTTCCAAAAATAATTTCATTCGAATAAAAGGTTCCCGCCCTTTTTGCGTTAGCATATGCCATGGCTTAGGTCGAGCGAGTAAATCCGACACTGAGCCCTGCGATAACCCCAACACCGACTCTCCAAAAAGTCGTTGACTAATCGAGTACTGGCTGAGCTGTTCTTTCACCTGTTGCGCGTGTTTGAGGAGATAAAATAAAAAAAATCGGGAATTAGTTGAACAGAAACTTGGTAAATCTTCGTTTTGTGGTGCTGTTTGGTGTAAATACATGATAAATAAGTTAAATGAAGTAAAGGCACTGAGTTTTTACCCTCTTGACTATGTCCTCTGTGTTCAGATTCTGATAGGCATCAAACTGTTGCTGCGTAATGGGCGGTAGGACTGGTTTCATGGGTCGTTGGGCTGAAGACGGAGTGTTGGGATGGGCGGGTTGCGACATTAGCGAGTTGGTAATCGACGCCATGCGTTGTAAAGGTGAAGCCACACCTCCTCCCATCCCGACGCTATCTTCCGGACTGGGAGACATCCCGGGATACAAGATGGACTGTGTAGGCTGGTGGGAAGACATCGGAGACGGCATGGATAAAGGATACGGACTGGGCGTGGCATTAGGTCCTGGTGTGCTCACACCTAATTAGGATATATAATGTTTTTATGTTAGGCAAGATTCTTCTTTCCTCGTTTTCCGCCCCTTTCTCTCTGTCTTGGGACACAAAAAAGCGTTTCTAGGCTGATGAATAATTGGGTAAGGTGAGAAACGGAAAAGTTGCTCGTTAAAAATCTCTTCCGAGTATCGTAGGTTTTGTTTTTAGCGAATTCAATACCCGTTGATCTAAAGTCGATACGTTAACAAGCTGACAGGTTTCAAAGTTACAAGAAAGGCTTCGTTATAATCTCTACATCACACTATCGACCCATTTCCTTCCTCATTTCCACCCATTTTCTTCGTCACGCACCACACACATCCAAACGGACCAGGGGGGAATATATCCAGCCCTGGTATGTGTGTGTGTGTGCCAGTGCACAGTGGAGTGGATATGTAGGATCAATAGCCAATCAATCAATTAAAACTCGTGTTGGTTGCCATGCCAACCTTGTTGGCGAGTTATCAATCAGTGGAGCTGAGCCTTGTCGCACACGGCACACACACAGAAAACTTCTTTCTTTCTCTCTCTCTCGCTCTCATTTCTTTAATTTTCCCCTTGGAAGCTTTTAATGAGCACAACTTTTTCATTGTCAATTCACCCAATACCATCCATTCATTTCCAGTAACTTACCCGTTTCCGTTTTAACACGGGCTGGATTGCCGGGACTTTTATTATCTTCACATTTGTCCATATTATCCTTCTCTTCCTTGCTGCTACTGCTCTTCAGAGCTTCTTCCTCAGCTTTAGTCTTGGGTACCGATAAGTCTTGGACCGTGCCATTTGGTAAGGTGGGCGGTGGCAAATTACCGCTTCCCTGGGCGGCATTTCCATGATGTGGAAACGCAGACGGCGGGATGAGTCGACTAAGCTCTTGCTGGTACACATCTAATGCCATACGAATTTCTTCGGGACTTCGATCGAACATGGAACTAGCAGCCAATCTACCTCAAACCGAACAATAATTTTGTTAGAAAAGATTGCTTGTATGTCCTCTCGGCGTGAAACAAGACCAGATACATATATATATAAAAAAAAAAATGCCATCTCCCAGCTCGCTTTTTGTTGTATTACATCGTTTCTTTTTCTTCTTTTTCTTCCTTTTCATCCCCATTGTATCTTTATTTAAAAAAAAAAAAAAGATGGATAGTTGTACCTTTGGTAATGCTGAGCAAAACTACGAGGCAAATGCCCAAAGTTGAAATTGGCCATGGCAGCAGCTGCAGCCGGATTGCCGAAACTCACTCCCATGAGTTTGGCTAATTCCTCTTGATAAATACGCATCACTTGCTCTTGGGATATGTCGTCGTTTTCGTACTTGCGCAACCGTCTTTGAGCCTCGGTTAGATTGCCGTTCGATATCCCGTCAGGTCGTGGACCAGGCGACGGAGTCTGCAAAACAATTATACCATCATTTTTATTAATACTTTGAACTTTTCCCCTGCGCCATAAATTCCGTGCAATGATAACATCCAATAATTCCTTTAGCCAGATGTCCTTGCATATAAGTAGTCGCTTCTCTTTCGCGTCCCCCGTTCTCTGCTCTCGCTTTTTCACTGTATTTCTTTCTTTCATTCGTTCTTCCTCTCCTTCTCACTAGTCTACTCCCCGGCTCTTTATGGCTTGACAAGTTTATCTATAGCTGGCTGATAAAGTCTAGCTATTACTGACTGTGACTTGAACACAAGCTTTCGTGGCTGCGCCTGTGTGGGGTCCTTTTCGTCAAAACGAATTGCAGGAAACCCAAAGACGGAGCAGGCAGCTTCGAAACAGTGACTTCATAGATGGGTTCGGTTAATTTTGGACAATACCACCACGGCTCTCTCTTTCTCCTCCCCTCTCTACTTCATCGGACTTGGTTCTTTGAAACCTTTAAAATCACGACGGCCACCGCACACACACAGACACACTGAAAGAGCCATGCAGAGAAACAGTCATGGAGCCTATAAATATTATCGGCATTAACCAACGCAAGGCTAGTATAGCACACAGCACGATTCTATTTCGGGCAGAAAGCTCATCCGCGTCCGCACACTCGCATTCGGACCCTCCACAGGTCTCGATATCTAACCCTAATGGCATCCGGCTTTGGCAACTCCCAAAATACCCTCCCACGCGTTGCAACTGCGACTCCCGAACCGCAGAAAACAGTCCCAAGCCCATCCTTCAATTCGCTCTTGATTTCTAATCTGTCCCTTTCACTTGTATCTGATGGTGCTGCTTATATTACCTTCTGGTGTCTTTCTACATAATATGAAAACATAAAAAAGGCCCCGAAAGGGTTACGAAAGGAGGAAGTCTCTTCTTTACCTGTGCTTGACTGGGCGGTTTTGAGTCATCGCTTTGCTGATCTTCATTAATAGGCTGCTGACGCAAAGAGGCCGTGGCTTCACTCAATATATGGGCGATGCGCTCTTCCGTAGCTACGTTTTCTTCATTACGTGACGGGGTGCCCAAACCGGCTTCCTTTCCTGCAACGCACCAAATAAATAATAAACACGACTGAATTAGACAACTTCACACAGCTCTGTCTCGATTCAAGCGTGGATTAAAACATCCTATACAACTGATAGCTCACGTTCTTGACTAGCCAAGGACGCTGACTTCCCTTCCCAATCAATTACAAGTTTGTACAAGTATACCAGTATACACAACCAAGTCTGGCGAAAAAAAGCGAAAAAACCCTACTAGAACAGAATAATGCCCGTAGTATACGCTAACCTTCTTTTCCCAATCAATTGCAGTACAAGTTGAATTGCAGTACATCCAAGTCTGGCGAAAAAACATACTAAATATATTAAGGCACGTAGTCTTTATTGCCCGTTGCAACTCTTCCCAGGTAACCTAGTTTACCCTTACAACGACTAAGAATGGCCGCCAACAAAGGCATAACGTAACATGGTTTATATACCCTGGCAATTGGCCCGTCAATGCAAGTTGAAGCGTGAAAGAGTTATACCAGCTCTTGCACAGAGGCACGTTGACCTGAACGCGAAGCTTGCAACAAAAGACTTATGGGATAATGCATTGAATTCACGCTCACGTTCTCGATACCCACAATCGATGGGGGGACGGCCCACCTAATCACCTTTGCCTAGCAAGTTGCCGGAAGTCCTATATCACTCTTTCCAGTGAAGGAGGCTTTGGGGTTGATAATATAGCTGTATAGCTGGTCTTTTTGCTTTTGTTTCCTTTGCTATGCTCTTAATTGTGAGTATGGCTCTATGGATAATATGCTCGCTATGTAATACTGTCCCTGGCATAACAAAACGTGCAAACTGAGGCTAACCTCTCCACAGCTCCACAGACCTTTTTCTGATTAATCTTGGGAAACGTCTATCACGCTTCATCGCAAGCATACATTACGCAAGCTGTGGTTCCATCTATACCGCCCACCTGAACAACCGCAAAGTTACCATAAAAAAAAGACAAAAAAAGTCGCCTCGCCGGCTTTTCACGGCGGCTATCAGCACCTGGGTACCATCACAACTCCTTTAAGGACTCGGCGCATAAGCGATACAAAACTTGTACGCGTCACGTTCTCGCCGTAAATCCTCCACAGTTCCAACGTGGCATACATAAGAAGGACGGGTTCATTTTATATCTAAACAACAGCCATTGCTAATTGCTCTTCATACCCTATTGCTTTTTCCCTGGCGGATATGAGGCGCTTGTAGCAGTGCTCTGGCCTTCGTCCTCATTTGCGACTTTTCCGGCTTAGCGTCGTCAACCTAAGAACGCTCTCCTAAATGGGAACAACAGCACTGAAAGGTCTTCAATGCATAAGTATAATGCGTTTAATGCTCCCCGAATGACTATAAATGGGCGCGGAGCAAGAATTTCATTAACACTCAGATCCTGACATGAATATTAGGCGCCCCTAACCGAAAGGCAGTCCAACATCACAGAGCTAGCCAACAAAGCAAGTCAATAACCCTATCATTACTCCTAAAATGCATAGCTTCTGGCTCTGACCTCGGGACCCCCTGATCCATGTCGTGTCCACTGCACGCCCCAAAGCAGTCACAATTATTAGAATAATGCCAATGCAAGCCAGCTTTTTATGTTTTTAAGGATCGGGCTCGACCACATCATGAGAAAAGATCTACTCGCTAACAAATTGTCTTGTTTCGGGAATAACAAAAAGAGTCCCCTGTTAGCATGCTGTCTGAGTTTCCGTCCTTTGTCCCTAATGTCCCATATGCAATGCGGACACGTTATAGGATAAACAAAGGCGGAAGGAGAGTGGGAAAAATAGTAAAAGAAAAGGTATAGCGCCGGCCACGGCCTAACCAAAAAGAAAGAAAAGTTCGTCACGCCGATGGTGATTAGAAAAAGTAATCGTGCAGCCGGGCGCAACAAGATTAGGCTACAAGAGAAACGAAGGGCGGGGCCACTGCAATAGGTAACAAGCGTCCGTCATTCGAAGCCGAAAATGGGAATGCGAATAGTTGAGGGACATCGGCGCTAGCGTAATAATCGAGGTAGTAATGGTTTTACCGAGTGATGAAGCTTGATGGGAAATATGTATACATAAAAAGGGCAATGCAGTGCAATGAGTGCGAATGAAGGTGAGGGGTGACGCTCTCTCGGTGTCTCTTCCGAGGCAGGGCCGACCCCGCGATTAATCTTCATTCCCGGTCGCGGGAACGGCGTGATCATGTAACCTGATTAAAAGCACCCAAAACCATCATGTATACACATTGGACCCTCCCTAACGGACACGCCCACTGCGTGAGAAAACTCATTTGGAAAGGCCTCGCACTCCTAATTACTAACTCCCAGCGCCCAAAGTCCGTCTTTTTGTAGTTTTTTTACCACCTCACAACTATAATGCACCTCTAAGCTACAGCGTCATTGATAACTTTCGGCTCCGAGAAGCAGTAAGAGCCGAAGAAGAAGCGATTAACGTGTGATGTAAACCGTAAACGGTATCAGTAATCGCCGCTACAAAGGGTTAATTAAGTCAGCGCCAGAAAACTTCCCAAGGTACACACACAACAATGCCATAAGGTTCCACCGCACTCGGCAGCGACTTCACCAACGCCCCAAACTTGACATCAGGAGGCGAGGTAAAGCTCCTTGCTCGACTATAATAATTTCTCCACCAAGGTTGGTCCTCCTTTTCATTCCTTTTCAGATTCCTCTTTTTATTCCATTTTACTATTATTTTTTTCCTTTTTATCTTTTCTTTATTATAGCAAGTTAGTCTCATTGTAGTGAGGAAGCTTTTCTTCTTATAGGTTGGGGAGCTTATGACAAGTTCGCGTGTTTGAATGTCGGCACGGTTGCATGTGAAATCACCCAGCCTCGAGGTAAGGCGAACTCGATCACAGCGCCACCCCCTTCAACCATAATTAAAGCCCATCTTTTATAACTCGCGACCAGGTAACACAAAAAAAGGCCAACTTCTTTGGCCATCAGTGCTCCAGCTTTAAGGACGATATATACCTATACTAGATATGCCACCTTATTACAAACATAATACAACTTGGGAGTTAAGAGCGAGCCTGGAAAAGCTTTTCAACATGCGAAGCTTTTGAGTAATAGGTCTTTCAGAGATTTGAGATTTCTGGGCTTTGACCTGGCCACCTATAGTAGCAAAGCAATTGCGAGGAGGTTTGTGAGATGACTTCCCTAGTGGCAAACCTGTCATTACTCCAAGACGAAAAAAAAGAAGGGGGAGCCTGAGTACGAGAACTTTTCATTGCTATTACAGCACGTATTAACTAGACTAAACTATAATAATGCCCCCGAAAGAAATTGGTTGGCTGCCGGGTCGGCACGTTTTCGCGGACACTTCATATGTAACGGGAAACAAAAACTATCTCTTCGCTGTGTGGCACATACCCACAGCTGCCACAAGAGTCACCACAAAACACTGCAGCATGCAAAGACAGAATCGAGAGGAGGTTGGGAGGGAAGGGGGTATCAGGAGTCTCCAAAGTCTTTTGCTGAAAGATGGTTGTTCAACGTTTGCCAAAGCTATTTTCGATCCCGTGACAAGAAAGACCTTCTTGTAAGCGCACGGTAGCACATATAGGGCATTAAGAACGCGGCTCGGGAAATAATAGCTATGAGAGGAGGACCCACATTCACACAAAACGGGTGCCTTGCAAAACTCACCACCCCTGAACTCGATCCCAGGGACGCTAATAATAAAAAATAATTTAAAAAAGGACGAATAATTGCCCTGTTCTCGGCAAAACAATAAAAACTCGTCGCTTTCGCATGCAAAATGTCGGCTTTTTTTTACCGACTCAAGTCTTCATATTCACCAAGTGAATTTCAGGAGGTTCTGGAGGGTAACTCTAATTCTAAAAACTGGGCTCGCTTTTTCACCCAACCTCCCCTTGACATACAACCCCGGTGCCTGTTTACGTTTTACACGGCTAAAAAACAAACAAGTTCTTGCCGCAGAAGCGGAAGAGCAATGGGTATGGGGATGTTCTTTTTCTGCGACTTTTCAAAGCTCTCGCGGAAGGCTAAATTAGCCTCCTGGGCTTAGACAACTTGAATGAGATGAACCAAAATCCGACTTCTTGGGGTATCATGCAAAACTGCAGAGAAACACTTACGGCTGCCACGAAATTGCAACCGAAAACGTTTGGCCCATCCCAAACAGAAGCACGTCCCACTTGCCCGGGTTCATGTCAACAATGATTCTTAACCTAGGTTGTTAACAAAGAAAATTTTAACAAAGGGAACATGGCGGCTCTGTTTCGTTCACTTTCCATGTTTCAATTTTCCACGTCAACAACGAAATTCTTAACCTAGGGTGTACACACAATGAAGTTTTCAACAGAAGCAAGATGGCGGCTGTTTCGTTCGATTTTCAAAACCGAACGTTTTGTATACTGTACATCGATGCGTGCCAAGTGCTTTTGAGTCACTTTTCTTGCTAGGCAAAAACGAACCCAAACATGCACGCGTAAATTGAAAAGCCTGTTTCTCACGTTTGCCCCATTTTCGCAGTGGAATTAAACTTAAGAATGGCATGAAGTACAGCCAAGCAAACCACGAAGGTGAGGTCCGTGGGGGATTGGGCACACGGTTCCATCCACACAGATATACACACGCCGAAGCCCCAGCCTCATTCCCTTGCAATGAAGGTGAAAAAAAGTCGAAAATTCACCTTCTAACTCCCCCTACTCTCTTCCACCCACCCCTTGTCTCTCATCTTCATTTTTTTGCTTCTGTACTTCACGAACTTTTAAATTTGGGCCATTCGTTTCGCTTTTTTCTTGCGTACTGACAACTTTTCTTCATGACTTCAATTAAAAGTCTTTGTTGTCTCTTCGCAGACTTGCGAGACCTGGCAACGGAAGTATTCGTTTTTTTTAATGACGTCACGTCCGGTAACACATATGGGTTTTGTGAAGCATAACCAAGAAAAGTTACCCGTATTTCCCCTCCCAACGCCATTCCAAAGCATGCATATTATTACTGCATGTTTCCCGACGTGAATACAAGCATAAAATAAAATAGCGTAAAAAAAAATCTCGTGACCCTCAGCAAAAAACTCAGTTACTCTCCCTCCCCTCCCAAAGAAAAAGAGGGTGATCGACGATACGTTGCATGGATCATAAAAAAACATTTCGACATTCGCTTTAGCTGGTTGATTAACGAAGCTTGACCAATGGCCGGGTAGGCTAATGAAGTTTTTTTCTTTCTTTACGTGCCTGGATAAGTGGAAAGAGGTCTGCCAATTAGGCGAGGGAACCAAGTGTACTGTACTGTACCTTATGCCGATGTATATAACCTTCATGGGTTTATTGCCAACATGATAAAGCTCGTAAGTACAAGTTTTTCTCCATTGCCATTAGAACATTAGAATCACATCGATCTATCAAGCATCGGAAAAACGTTGTGTGCCACTTTTCCTCCGCTGTCAAATTTCCCCCTTTCCCTTTTTCTCGTCTCAACTTTTTTGGGCCTTTTTTGCTATCTTATTACTGTATTGTATAAACCATATTCCTGATATGAGCAAGGCGTATTATTATAATTAGGAGAAAAAAACTCACTTCCCTTACCCAATGATTAAGCTAGCTATCTGTCGTGCTTCACCACACTTTTCCGGCGTTTTTTAAGCCACTGTCGATCAAATGCAGGGATCAATTATAGTATTATACACAAACGTTGTTCTTTCCCTTACGCTTCTCACCCATTTCTGCCTTTTTCTCTCTGTGTGCATATGCATACATGCATATTGAAAGACCTTTTGCTTGCCTTATGCAATGCGTGTTTCACCAGTTGGGAAGCCTTTGGTTACACGTGTCTTCCCCAACCGCAAGAGCTTTCGCGTTCTGTTGCCATCTATCGACTTGAGCTCTGTAATTTGGATCTGGTTTTTGATTGACGTTTGGCTTCGAAACGACAGTTTCGAGTTTTTGTAAGCTTTCCAGGCGGGAAGTGAGATTCACAAAGAACGAAAACCCCAAAATTAAACGCCAATGAAGAAAACTGAAGAAACCAAATTCAAAATGGAACAAAAAACACAAGACAAAAAACTTTCTATTGCATAAAATCACAGTAAAAATAATACAAAAAACACACATTCCCATAAGCTTCTATACGCCCGAAAATGCTCCCAGCTCAAGGCTTTGGATTTTTGGCGTGTCCCTGGTTTAACTGCGGTTAGACCCCCCCCCCCCCCCAAAGGCTTAACTTTCCGTAGAATTTCTCGAGTTGCAGCTACGACAAAGCCTCACGCTAAAGACTTCCTTCTCAGTGTCTCTTTACATGATCCAAGTTCCTTTTTTCGGCGTTCCCGTGACCCTTTTTCGACTCTTGTAAACGAAATAACAAATACCCAGACTTGCCACCTGAATAGGGATGTCGTTGCGTGTCAAAGTATCGTTTTCCCTGTCCTGCCAGTCCCTCTGTCTATTAGGCGACAGCTGGTACACACTATATAAAGGGAAATCTTCGCATTGTCTCATGCTATATCTCGTCCTTTCCGACTAGTAGATATGCTTGATCAACTCAACGTCAGGAGAAGAATTTATAGACTCAGCTTCTTCCAACCCGTTTTGCATAACCAAAAAAGTAGACCAAGCCACAACTTTAATCGAGTTCTGGAGCAGCGGAGACTTTTAACCTGGACTTTTTGCTTTTTTTTCGCTGTTTTGCTTTCCTAGTTTAATTAGATTGCATGCATGACTCTTAATAACCTGTCCGTCCAGTAGCTGATGGTGCCAATTTATGTTCCCCGTAATAAACCCCCCCAACATTCTCCATCTAAACATATTTCTCAAATAAATTTAAATACACATACGAAAAACACCTCAAACTAATCTAAAATATCTTAAAACATCTCAAATCTACGTATCTAAAATATAGCGTGCCTAATATATAGACCGCAAATTAATCATATATAATATATATACTAATGTATACTTTTTAATATACATTCATAATACATCGAAATATACGTATTTGGGACGTACCTTTTCTAGGAATGAGGGATTTCAACAGCAAGATGGCCGCTTCGTCGCAAGCCCAGGCATGCATCTTCCGATAGGAATCGCGTCCCTTTTCCGTCAACTTGTCCCATGGTTTGGGCTTGGAAAGCAGTTCCGACACCGTGCCTTGGGATAAACCCAACACAAATTTGGCGAACAGCCGTTGTCCGATGTTGTGCAACGATAAGAGTTCGCGGACCCCACGTGATATGGCCAAAGTATCCAACGCATGAGTCGAGTACCGTTCCATGGTGGCACGAAGCATTTCCTGTAGCCGCGCTTCCAGCGGGTTACTTTTGGCCAGCAAAGACGTTAGGCCTTCCGGAAGCGAGGTCAACGGGGTCATCTGATCCTCTGCCGCTGCGGCCGCGGACCGCGCCAACAAGTTCTGCAGCGGCAAGGGCATGTCTTCCAACCGGTAATCCCACGGCCACGGATGCTGGTGGCTCGGGAGAAGACGCGGGTTTGCATAGGGTGCGCCGTGATTGGGTTCACTGGTGTTTTTGCTTATCGTCAGACCGAGTCCGGCCTGGTTCACGTGGTTCTGGTAGTGCGGATGGTGCGAGTGGTGGTTGTTCTGCGCGGCGACGGCGGCCGCGGCCTCGGCGGCGGCGGAAGAAGCAGAAGAGGTCGCCGAGTGGTTCACTGGGTTATGGCAGTTGAGGCCAGCAGGAGGGTGCTGTTCGTTATCGTCTGGTCGTGAATCACGTTCCCGATCCCGGGATTCTTCCGCGGACCGCGCTCGGTGGCGCGGACTCGCTGCAGCAGCGTCCGGTGATGAGTCACGCTCACGTTCACGGTGTTGTTCTACAGAGTTAGAGTTGTCCGCTCCGTGCGAGGTCGGAACGCAAGAACGCGGTGTCGGAGACCGTCTGCTGTCGCGTTCTGGCGACCGGGACTGGGATTGCTGCTGCTGGTGGGAGTGCGAGAGTTGCTGGGCGTGTTGTTGCTGATGATGCTGGTTGATCATGGAAGCTTCCAGGGACCGTCTCCAAGACAGCATGACATCATCTGTCAATAGGGAGCCGAAAGGACCCAGCGAGGGATGGAAGACGGGAGGGAATCCGCGCGGCATGGAGGAGAAATGCGGCAGTGGAGAAGTGACACCCGGTGGCAAGTTCGGAGCAGCCGTTGTGGTGCTGGTAGACCATGGTGACGAGCGGATTCCGCTGGAAGATGACGAACTTGTGGGGGCAGCTTGCGGCAGAGCTGAGGAGGACGCGGGAGGTGGACTGACGTTGCCGGGCTTCCGTAACGAACCTTTAAAATACGGCGATGCGCAAGAGGGGAACCACACGTTGTAACACAGAATATTTGCCAAGTTTTTTGTTGTTGGTGGGAGGGAAGGAGGGGAAATAGACTAGGAGTAGGTGGTTTGCGGCTTTTCCCGCGTTGTTTACATCATGAAGGTCAATTAAAACACGTATTTCAACAAGGCAGTTCTCCTTTCTTGGCCATGAAAGGAGGTACCGAGTTTGGTGGACTTTCGAACATAGTCCGCAACATTGCAATCATATTAACTTAGTAACAAAAATAGTCCATCGTATCTTATGCAAATCTCAACCGCGTTATCGAGTTTTTGTTCAAGGAATGCAACAGGTGGGGTTCTTTGTAAGGAACCGGAGGTCCGGTGAAGGGGGAAAGAGACTCGAGAAAGCACAATGGCACTTACCTTGCATATCCGCGTTGTTCAGCTTGAGGCTGGCATTTTCCGATTGCAAGGCTTTGCTGCGTTCCAATAACAATACTTCTAAGGGCTTACCCGGAGAGCTTTCCATTCCAGCTAATCCGGGGAACTCGATCGACTTCAGTATGCTGTGGAAACAAGAGTACCCATTGTTTAATTCACAAATTCAGTTACGAAATCCTTTTTCTATTATCATTATATATATCTATAGATAATTTTTCTTCTTAGTAGGCTTCCACCTATTGCTGGATACATTATAGATGACTATATTTCATATTATTATTATTATACTTCAGACTTAGACTTCGGCATGCTGTTGAAACAAGGGTCCCCCTTGTTCAATTGGTAAATTAGGTTACGCAATCCTTTTTATAGTAGTAGTATTATGGTTAAAAAATAAGTTTATTTACCTCAACTCGCGTTTCATTTCTTGGTAATTCTTCTGCTCTTCAAGCTGAGCTTCCAGCCTTTGAATGTGGCGGGCTCGAGCTTCCAACTGTTCCTCCAGCAGTGATAATTGACGCGCCGAGGACTCCCGCAATTGCGCCAAGCTCGTTTGCAGCCGTTGAATGTCTTCTAACAAGCTTTGAACCTGCAAGGATATCAAATAAATTTCAATGTTAAGTGTTTTTTACTTATTTTTGGAGCTGTAAACAACTTGCACCAAATTCTTTTATACACAGAAGGCTGGCTTCTAAGATTTGTTCGATTTTTAGCCTTTCGGGGGGACAGATCAGTCGTCGTTCGCGGTTCATAAGCTGGGATGCCAACGTAAAAATATTTAAAAATAGGAATAATAACAAGTTTTCTGAATGCGGACTCAACTTTTGGGCCACAAAAACTGCCCAGCAAGCCAAGCCAATAAGTGTTTGGCAGAAAAGGGTCAAGGCCTTTCGCAGTGGGATTATTATTATTGTCGAATGTAATGTGTTGCTTTGTTGTGCGTTCTGGGCCATAGTGTGTGAACATTCATCGTGGGGGATCGCTGCTGGGGGGCCATTGGATCGGAAGCGAGCTCGTAAAACATGGGCACTGCAACTCCTGACTCCCTTTTCTCTTTTGCCACGACGGAGGGCGCCCTTTATAAACAGCGCCAAACTTAAGGCTCTGGACCAGCTATGGCTTTTTCTGAAAAGCGAATGTGGCGCCAATGCATACTTCTTTTCACCGCAACAAATATGCACAAGCCCTTGGCATTTTTAACAGAGCCAAGCACCCAACTCCCCTCCTCCTTAAAACGAAAAAAATAAAGTGGGGGAAAAAACAAGAATGCATATGTTTTCCTCGCTCCTAACCCAGCTCCCCAAAATAAAAGAAACACATAACAAGGAATAAAAACGTCTAACCAAAGCTATAAAACTATAGCTACTGCGTGGGAGCGAACATATTAAGTTTACAGCAGATGAAAAACAGTAGCAAAAGGGAAGAAGAGAACAGTTCTGGCTAAGGCCATGCTTTCCCCAACTACAGTCGACGATGCACATATATATATATATATTTATTTATACCATCAGCCTCTGGTTCCCGCCCCGAAACAAAACTCGCCCGCGTATTCTTTTCTTCCCATTTGTCGATTCTATATAAACTTTTTGATAGCTTATGCAATGCACACACACGCCCGGGGGTCGTGCATAAGTTTCCTTATTGACTACCCAGATCTTTTCGGGGAGGGAACCCTCATTTTTTTATCGAGCTTTTTATGCTTCAGTCTTGCAAAGCTATTCACTTGTCCCCTCCAACATCCCAAACCCATATACACAAGTGTACGATGGGAACCCATTGCGTTTTGCATACACAACCTTCGCATATCACACACCAACTATACTTTGACTCTTGCCTTCCCCCCCAAAAAATAATAATTAAAAAACAGACGACTATCACGCTTCACTTTCCTGAAATTCATCGGCAAACTCTGATTTCCCCGCTAAAATGATTTTCCATCTTGTATAAAATCGATTTAATTACACTTTAGTAACGTGCTATATTCCAATTGTATACGTATACGAGATAGACCTACTTTTATTAAAATACAATTTTTCTTAACTTTAATTTCGCATTTTTTTCCCTTTGCGCGTCTCTTAAGACCAGTGTTGCACATTCATAGGGCGCAACGGGTAATGGGAGGAGCCTGATCTGTGAGGACTACCACGACGTCATGGTAGTCCTCGTCAGAGGGCCATGCAACGAAAAGGTCTGAAAATTATTTTATACTCTACGCTTGCATCCATGAGACATCCTTAATTGTAGTTTAACGCCATTCCTGTAGCTTAACATTTGCCCTTTACGACGTCCTTTTAATTACGTTTTATTGATACCATTTAATTTAATTGCAGTTTCATTCATAATGACGCGAAGAAAACGGACAAATCTCTCGTTGACCTTGCTCGTAAAAATAGAGTTCTCCTTCGAAAAAGTTAGATCCGGACGTTCTTTCAGCGTGCCGCAGCCTGTCGCAAAGTTTCGGTAATCATTGCGGTCATCTATCATGATTTTTTAATTTTCTTTTCTTTTTCCCCTATTGGTCAGCAGGTGCAGATGCCGCGTCTCGTGTCTACTCTTGGTACGCTCGGTCCTATAACTCAATTCGTGTCCTTTCAACCGTCACGGCACTCGGGAGCTCAAGTGTTGGCGTCTTTTGGGCTTCCTTCGTTTTCCCTTTAGCTGGCTTTAGACCTCCTCGTCTCCCTTTTGCATTCATAAGTGTTGTCGCAATCTATACGTACATGCATGCTAATCTTACTCCCCTTGTCCTGCCGGGAAAACGGGAAAAAGAGGCCATTAGCACGTAGAAGGCCGTGTTCTCTTCCACTTCACGCACATTTCGCCTCAAGTCTGGTGGCTATCACACATGAAAACGCCTCCAGTCCCCTCCCACCCCCTTTTTAACATTTGGACTACGGGTCGTGTGTGTTGTGTGTATGTATATGTGTGTGTGTTGTGTGTGACGAAGGCAGCTCTGTTTATTTTCGGCCACTAAGCAAAGTCCCCCGAACTCTGTGATCCTTTTCGCTCGTCTTAGCATCTCACGTCGTAGTTATAGCCCTATAACATGCAAGACAGCCCACGGTTCTTGCCCTTGCTGTGCTAACACTCGAAAAAAACTTAAAAAAATCGCAAGCATAAGTAAAAGCCAATAACAACGAAGAGGTGAGGGCAAATCTTCATTGAGGAACCCGCAATGAAGACCCCCAAAAAATACAAAAAACAACGAAGAAACACAAAAAAGTCCCATGACATAAGCGATTAACCACAGACTTTGCAGTGCTTGAATGCTGGCAGCGGAACTTGAAGGATTAGCTCCCTTTTTAACTTGGAAATTTGTACACCGACTTCTTCCTGGGATGAGAGAATTCTTCCAGAAAAAAATTGAGAAAAAAAAAAATGAAAAAACTGCCATGATGAGGAGAGGTTAAGGGGCAGAATACTGAAGTAATTGAGGTCCTGCTAAAAGTAGTCTGATAGCGAGATGAGCAAGCTTGCGGGTCTAATAAGCCAGAGGGAGAATTACCGGACGGCGGTTGAAACGGTAATATGAAAAGAAAAAGAGCCCTGAAGAGATCTCTTTAAATGCTTATGTAAATTCTGACCTCAAAAAAAGTAAAATTGGGGAGATGGCGAAGAACCGAGCAGCCGCTAAACAGGAACGTCAAAGTACGAAAAAATGACAAAAAATATCTTTTTCCCCCCTAGGACTGGCATGGGATGTCTTCTTTCCTATCCATGTTTCGAAAATCATTGCTCAACACATCAAAAAACCAAAGCGACAGAGAGACAGAGATCCGGAGAATTAATTAGGGCCATTTTTTCCCTCTTTACGCGTCTCTTTTAACGAACAGAGTGGCACATTCATAGGGCGCAGAGGGTAATAGCAGGCGCCTGATTTGGTAGGACTACCATGACGTCATGGTAGTCCTCGTCAGAGGGCCATGTAATGAAAAGGTCCCTATCTGTAACGAACTTTCCGGACCATTGGCGGCTCCAGTTCAACCTCCTTTTTTTAAATTTGTTTTTAATGCAACATAAGATTCCCGAGTTCCCAATTTGTAACTTCCCATTGGTGTGGCGTTCTTTGCAAGACTACTGCGGCAAAAGCTGCAAAAGGACTCGACCAAAGGAAGATAAAAAAGGAAAAAAACCTCACACCTATTCTTAAATCTCTCTCAAGCTTGCCTGATACGTTGCTTTAAGGCAGTTTTCCTAATCCCTCGCATGCCTGCTTATCTTCCAAAGTGTTGGCTGGCTTAAATAGGGAAAAATATGAGCGTAAATAGGAAAATTTTTATAAGGCTTGTAAGCTACAAGGAATGGGAATTTTAATTACAAACGCTCGCCGCTTTGGAGATGATACGTCACGGAAATGGAGTACCACTTTTTATGGTCGATTCACACCTGCGTCGCTGACAAAAAGGGGACCGGTAGTAATTACACCTGTAATTGTGTAAGCTGATCAAGTCGTCCCTTTAATCGTGGGCGGCTCTCTCAAAGTGCTGGTGCAGATCCTGCTGTGACGAGTTGTATGGCTGCGTCACATCCCTTCAATGCAAATGGCTGGCATCGTTATTCCTTTCCAGGCCAGGCCAGGATCTACAGCATCCTGATCCCGATCTACCCAGCTGTGTAACTCAGGCAAATTGATCGGCTCTCTATCAAGGAAGTGGCCTTATAGCCCTTTTCCTGCGACTGCTCTCACCACCATGGGAAAAAGAGGGGTGGGGAGATCAAACGCATGGGTGTCTTAAGCAAAAGGGCGTGCTTCAGTTTTTAATCGGGAAGGAGCTTCTACTCGTTCTCTACTCAGACTCACAAAGCTTAATTACTTCCATAAATCTTGTTCAATAACGAACTTTGGAAATTACCATCAAATCATTCCCTAGTTAATGCATGGAAAGCAAACGGAATGCAAACCCCTTTTGCTAATTTGACAGGAAGAGAATTATTTCAGCGTTTTTTGTTTCCCAATTGCTCATCCCAGTGCTCGTAAAATAACTACCGTATCATATTTTGTATTTGTATTTTTTTTTTCATAAAAGAAAAGAAAATCCCGAGTTCCTGGCAATGCAATGCCAACCAAAGAGCCATAAAACATGCATTCTTCGCTAACACCCTTTCTTGTCCCCCAAGAAACTTTTCCTGGTACGGGTATACAAGTCTTCGCTTGGAACTCAATCAAAATATGAGGTTTCCCCCCCAAGTCTTTTACTTCGCTTTTTTTCATCTTTTCCCCTGGCTGAACAGAACTCGTATTTTCATTCCGTCGCTTCTACAATCAAGCAAAAGAAGCGAAACGTGAATAAAAAATCGTGATAGGAGAGTGTGAGGCTTGCTTATTGATTTGGGAAGATTAACACGGTATGCCAGAATCTAATCCCTGTTCCCGACTTCAACACTTCCCTTTTCACCCCGAACGCTCCTTGCGGTAAAAAATGTACTAAGGACGTTTGCCTTGCCCCCGGATCGCTTGGACGTATGCTAGTCAAGGTCCGCTAAGTGTCCTTCTTTCCAGTACATTCTGCATCCTCCAAACCTTCCGTGTTAGAAATATCGGTTCCTATTCAACGGGTATTTGTATATGAATGAATTAAGTCGTCGCACAAATGCAAACCTCCACTACCTCTTATCGCTCCTTGTTCAAGTACTACGAAAGATTCCCGAAGAGGAGATTTAGTATCGGTTTTTCCGAAAGCGCTTAACGATTTAATGGCGCATTTACCCCCCCAAGTCTTTTTTGGCCTGTCTTGCTCTCATTACGCCGTTTTCACACCCAAAGAAGTTGCGCACAAGACAACGGACATAAAGGCGACACGATTAATACAGAGAGCGAGGGGGTGGGTAAGGAGATGAGGATCTTAAAACCGCCATGGATTGAACCTTTGCTCCCCTCCTTCCCGCTATCCGCTGCACGTCGGTAGTGCAAACATTGTGAGGGGTTTCGCTGCTTCTTACACGGTACCATACTTGTACTCTACACGCCCTGGTGAGTCGGAAGACTAATTGGGATCCTCCCCTCCTCCCCCTCCGTGAAGGCGCACGGGATATGAAATAAATAAATAAAATGTAGACTCTTTACATCAAACTCACGCTCCCGCGATCGCCTATCTACTAACCTAGGGCATGCACTATACACTCCTTACTGTGGGGCAAGTTGAGTCTCAACGTGTCTCAACCCTCTCCCTCCCTCTCGTTCACTCTCCCGGCTTGTAAGCCCCGTCCCGCGACCCTTTACCCCATTACGTGCGTTCGCTTTCATGTGTGTGTATGCTTCGTGCGTGGTGTATAGATCGGCACGGTACATGGTACGAAGAGGAAGATGGGTTCTTATTGATTTCCACAGCTGCGATACAGCACCAAACTTGTAGTCTTTTACTCTAAGAGGGTGGAAAGGCAGCACGGCAACTCCAATTTGACTCATATACGCTTCCCCAATACAAATGGGGCTATCCAATAAGTATATGTGTGTGTGCCAGCGAGAGAGCGACTGTGCCGGGCTACCGCGTGCGGATTTTCGGCGTCGACTTCCCCCACTCAACGAACAAGCGTTCGGCTTACACGGGACTGCCCGAGAGCGAACGTTTCAGGCGGTTCCGCGAAGACATGCGGCCGCGGCGCAACACAGGACCCACGAGTATAGCACTTCTGCCCGGCAAAACATTAGCCATTAAGGTGGTCATGCAAGATTTCCGTTATTTTTTACTGTATTTTTGGTTTAAAGTGGTCTTGTCCGGAAATCGCACGCAGTGCCGAAGACACTGCCCTCTTGTACACGGGAAAATACATTGTGAAGCATTCCTCAGTCCTCATCAACTCAATCGGAAATTTGAGAATTGGCTGCAAGGGAAGAGGGGAGTAGGGGTACATTTTTGAGCTTGATGAAGGGCTCCAGAACGAAGAGGAGGACGAGGCATTATGTAGATCGTCAGCATTGCATATTGATTATCGATGGCTTCAAAGACAAGGGGGTGGGGTGGGCCAGAGGCGGGTTGGTTTGGTACTCCTACCCTAACGCTACTGTTTTTAGTCGTACGACAGAGCAATCGCACGGGCGGGCGGGAGGGTGCATTACGGAATATGAAGGGTGCCACGCTTTTTGACGAGTGAGCCACTGAAACAATAACTTCATAAAGAAAAGGCTTGGGGGATAGGGGGGAGTTGGTTTTTTATGTTTTTCCCCCATTCCAGGCTGTGACTGTATCCATTCTATCACGCCCCACGAAAGTGCGGAGGCCAAACAAACGAATGAAAATGATTTTATGCGGCAGCATGGCTGCATGGAAAGCATGGGAATAGAAGTGAAGCTGGGAGGGTTAATTTTTGTATTTATATAAAATCCCCCGAATAAAAAACCATGGCTTTTTGTCGCAGGAAATGGCAGAGCGAAAATGACGTTGTGAGTTGGGTTAGAAGGCTAGGGTGTGAATGTATATGTGGGGCAATGGTACACGTAGATCTGCTCTAAATCGAAAAGTGAGAAAGACTCTCGATAATTAACCCTCCCTTTTCCCCCTTCTTCAGAACTCGTGTGCTCTTCACGTTTAGTTCGTTGAATTTTTAATTAGGAAAGTAATTGGATTCCCAGTCCAGAGACATAGAAAAGAATAGGAGTTGAAAAACGAGCTCGGGGAAAGGAGAGCCCACGTAAATGAGAGGAGAGGTGATGGAGGAATCGTTAAAAAGATTCTCCTACCCCATTGCATGGAAACAAAAGAAGTGGTAAAGGAGAGAACGGAGAGAGAGAAAAATAGATACAAGACTGTCTTAATTCCATCCTTCTCCCCCCACAATACTCTGGATAGATACCATCTTCGTTGGCCGAGTTTGGTTTTCCTTTTATTTCGACTCCATTTACCCGCATTTTTGTTATGCACTTTCTGGAAGCCAAAAAAAGCTCGATTGGACTTTTTTAAGGCAGGAGAAAACTTTTACTTGGCATCACTAAACCTCAACTCGACTTTAATTTTTTTAAATCCTTTGGTCCCTCCATCTCTTTTTTAAGTAGTTCAAAGACCTCGTTTTGTTTAACGGCTTTGAAGGGGGTCTTCATCAGTCGGAGACAAGTTAAACCCCAATTTGTACCTCTTTTTCCTTGGCAGCCAGCTCGAGTTGCAAAGACGGGCGGGCCAACATGTCGAGGGGCGTGTCCATGTTTGCGGCAGGGGGCGTGTGTACGTCGCGTTCTTGGTTGTGCCCCCTGCCCTGGGTCACCAACTGACCCGGGGCCGTCGTGGCACCCTGACGCTGTCCCGTGCTCACCTGCTGCAACTGTTCCTGGAACGCGGACACTTCTTTCTCCGCCAGCGCTGCACGCTACAAGAAAAAACGAACAAAAATTAGTCATTTTCTAAACGGTACAAATGGACAGGTTTTATTGTAAGAAAAATCAAACAAATGCACATATTTCCACTAGATGTCAAAAGCTTTTTTTTCATTTTGGGGGGACTTTTGGCGGGGTGAAAAAGGACACCCAAAAAATTTAAAAGGGAGGGGCAAAAAATGTATGTTATAGAAGAGACGATTTGAAGGGTTCTGGCTGAAGAACCCTATGTCCATTATGAGTTTTCACGGAGTAATTAATTCTCTAGCGGTTTAAGCTCCGCCCCTTTACTCCAAATGTCAAAGATTCCTCTAAGGTGGAAATGAACAGATTTTATTTATAAAAATAAAATGAACACATTGGTACTAGACGTCAAAGGCTTTTTTAACGCATTTTTAGGTATTTTTTGGTGGGGTGGAAAGAGGAAAAGGACAAACAAAAAGAAATCATAAACCCCAAAAGTCGTAATCGCACTGCTGGTCAACCATGACAAACGGCTGGCGGTCCAGCTCGTGGTTGTGGTCTTTTAACCTTTGTGCCCCTGTCCAGTTTTCTTTACGTCCTCGGGTCAGACTCAACAAGGGTCAGCAACCATTTTTCCAAGCGATTGGAGCCCGTCCGACACCCACGTCCCCCCCCCCCAGAAAATCCACTGACCCTTTGCCTGACCCCCAACCCCTTCTGTCGAGGGTTACGGTTATAAGGGAATTGGAGGGGATGAAATGTGTCATTGCTAAGGGAAAAGGGACTTTTTTGTCCTTTTTTTATTTTTATACTGGACGTCTAGCATGCATTGCAGATCATCTCGAGGTCACTTCAACACACCACTGGACGTGTTGACCCTACTTAGATTCCCTAACATAGACAAACCCAAGGACCAACGACTTTATTTTTTAGAAAATAGTGAAACCGAGAAACCAAAAAAAGGGGGAAAGGCGTAAGGAAACGTAAAGAGAGATAAACATAACAAGAGCAAAAAAATGCTCGTGAACGTGAGGAAAACCTATATAATAGTGTGAGGGGGGATGATTCGCCTTGTGGCTCTATCGTCACACACTCTACCTAATGGAGTCATCCGGTCTATCGACCCATCATCGACAGATTCTTAGGGTGGGCGACAGTACCTTGTCTTACGGGCACCAGACCGTCGTTTGCTTTATGTAATTTCCCTTTCTTTCCTTTTTCCCCTTTCTTTGGGTAAGATGTCTGTGTCTATTGCGTCAACCCCGCTTTTTTTAGCATAACATTTTCTCCTACTCATTCGCCGAACCCATCACCGCCTCAATTGACAAGAAGTCAATCAATACCCTCCCACGATGCCCCAAGATTGCTCGAAAAAAATGTGTTAAGGCTTGTACTCTAATACCGCCGCTTTTCCGGGCTTGTTGCAGCGCTTTGTTGGGAAAACGCTGGGCAAAGTTAGAGGAAAAGGTATACATGATACAAGCTATCAATCGTTCACGGGCAAGAGCCCAAAGATCAATAAAGTCAAACACTTTCCAGTTCCCCATTTCAAATCTCTATATGCCCAAGCTACCCCAACCAACTCCCCTTCTTGTCTCCTGTTAACGGTATTTCCTTCACATAACTTACAAAATCAAATTGATCAAATAAAATAAAATAATTTGTTTAAAAAATTCGCGTCTTCTCTTAAACACCTGAACATAACCGTACCTTACCCTAACCTAGAAAAATGAGTTTTAAAATCAAATTAAAAATGGTCAAAAAAGTAGCCAATTCCACTTCTATTCTCCCTTTTGACACCTAAACATAACCTTACAGGTCCCGTATACCTGAGCTGATTGACGCGAAGCAGTCACAGATGGCGCTGATGTTTGTTATGGTTTTGCAAAAGCTTTTGGAAAGAAAGTAAACATAGAAATAGATAGCTAATTGCCGGCAGTAGTATACGGGAGCCTTAACGGAACTTCCCATAATTTACCAAATAAACTAAACTAAATTACAATGAATTCAAAATAATAGAAATCAAATCATTTGTTAATAAGCAATGACCAACCAAGGGAATTAACTACAACAAAAGGCCCCATCGTCAAGCAGACACTTTATGGTTTTGACCGTACTGAACTAAGTTCTTGCCAAAAAAAAAAAAAAAAAAAAAAGTCGGGGGTGGGTGTTGCACCGAGCAAGGAAAGGAGCAGAGAAAGCGGCTTATTTAACGCACTTCCCGCTCGCTCTTTATCTACACCTTCATTAGAACCGCTATACACTCCCACTTCTCGATACCGATCAATACCACCGACATATGCAAATGAGGTGAAGACCCCCGGATGGCCCTTTCGTTTCCAGCAGGCACGCCAACGACTCGGCACTGTTTCCAGATGCCTTTTCGACACGACATGAATCTTTTACCACCGTTCGCACTGCTGTCTTGTCGTTTTGTGTTGCTCGCCAGCAGCTAACAAGTCCAAGCGCAGAAGAGAGCCTTAGGGCCTTTGATACCTTTTGGCTTGCCTTTTGGACCCCTGTATATATATGTCAATGTTCATGTTCATTCTTATCAATAAAGCAAACTTTCATCCCGCGCCCGACACGTTCTTAGTAGCTATACTTCCTTATACGTTTTCCTTTTGTTACTTACAGAAAGCAATCGAGCCGCGCCATCAGCTGCTCGGGAATAACAGATCAGTTTCCCAAAAAACTTTGTCTCTTTTTTATATATTATTTCTTACTACACAGCGTTCTCTTCATTGCTTCCGCACTGCCAAGTCCGTCTACAAACTGACTTCTGTACTTGTTTTTCCGGGGTTGTGTTTTCTCGAAAAAAAACCGGACCGCCAGGGGAAAAACAGTGCAAATTCCGGAGGACTAGCACACAAAGCATTCTCGCCCGAAGAAAGCAAATCCTAACTCGGCAGCCGGACCAATTCAAAACTTCCCCCGTCGTTTGGAATTGGTACATTCCCGGCGAGAACGAGGCAAGATCGTCTAGCTCTTCCATTTGCGGAAGCGGGACGGGTCCCCGAATTTTTTTCTCACAACATCATCAAAACGCCGCAAAGTCCAGCAGTCCAAAAAAGGGTGGTAAAAAAATTGGAGTCAATGTAGCTCAAAATAAAAGAATCCAAAGCCCCCCCTCCCCGTCAATAAAGCCTTCGTCGAAAGGCGCGAAAAAAGTGTTTCCAAAGAAAACGATCAGGAGATTTTTGTATTTATTTTTTTGGGTTAGAAGGCAATGTGTGGTGGGTATATGTGGCTGAGAAAACCAAACGGTCCCCAGAAAAAAAGAAGAAAAAAGACACAAAAAGAAGAGAGGGGTTGGTTTTTCGAGGGGTGTGGAATTGGCCGCCAACAAGCCGGAAATGTTGGGCTTTACGCGGCTCTGACGACGACTCACTCGGACAATTGCGTATTGATCGGCGGGTGTCGAAACACACGCGACGCTCCCTCTCTCGCGCGCCCCGTCTCGCTCAAAACCGACTTCCCAACTTACGGGTTCGCTGTAAACCAACCCCACCATTCCCAGCCCAACCCCCTTTTCATCCACAGCTCTCAATCGGCTTTCGCCCGCTCTTATGGCTCCGATATATACCCCACGGAGGACCGTTTCCATGCATGATGGCATACGATAGTCTTGCTAAACAAGCCAAACCTAGCAAGATTTGATGGACATCTTGCATAATACCTAACTTACTTTCCGTTTTCCCTAGCTCTTCGTACCCAACAAACCAAAGACGAAGTATATATCGAAGAAAGAGGGGAACACACTTTTTGGGGGTCTCTTTGGGCGCAGACACAAGGACTAATCGACACTAGGACGATGAACCCCGACACAAGGACTCCCGTCCCTAATCTGTCAAGGGCCAATAGCCGTTAAGAGTTAAAAAAAAGTCGTGAGGAGTACGAACCGCGACTTAAGGAGGACGGACCCCGACATAAGGACGGCGAAGGGCTACGAATCGTTCTATCGGGGAAACTGAAGTCTTTTCATCGAGTCGCCCTTGTGTCGCGTTACCCTTTTGGCGCGTTTGGGCGAAAGCAAGTTTCTCTTTGTCCGGCCCTTGGTGGAGCTTTAGAAGTGAACGATTGACTGGTAGAAAAGCTGTCAGGTCATCGAGCAAAAAGAAATACCCCAAAAAGGAGGATATCATGTCATTGGACGTGAAAGGATCCTTGCGTCGACCCGAGGTCCCAAAGAAATAGCCCGGGCAATTGAGGCACGGAGTCGCCCCAAACTCTTGCTCTCTTTCTTTTCCTTTTTTTACCCTCCTCACTTTTCGATATCTTTTGGGGGCTTTGGGGGCTAGCTTTGGTTATATAGGCAGGGTAGTGAGAAAACCTGTGATCTTCTCCAGATCAGTGAAGCTATTCACGAAACCGCCCTCACCGCTCTGACCACGTTTGTCCCCTGTCCCAGCAACTAATCCAAAAAGTTCTCCAGACATCAATACAACCAGCCTGCTACACATATCGCCTGGGCCGGGCACGACACAACCAACGAAGAAAAATAAGAAAAAAGAAAGAACCATCTCAAATGACCCAATTTCCCCGAACATCGCCATCCGATCTGGAGCTCCAAAATCGCTGCTTTGGCTCGGTCCACGGTTATAAGGTCAATCTTTCGTTAAAACTCCGGATAGATACACCATACAGTCCACAACATCTCTCGTTACTCAGCAAGGAAGCGCTCCCTCTCTATCTGTACACAACAAACTAGGCGTATCAATTTACCCGTTTTGCTGGCGCACGGAAACAGCTTGTGACTTGGCTAAAGCAGCTCAATTTTTCCAACTTTTTTTAATACATAGATACTTATTCGAGCGGGGAGATCACCAAGGAATGGATAACACATTCATCTAACACTGATATACGTAACAGTCGTAGCGTAAAGTTGGACCCTATACACTACATCAGCGGCCATCTCGCCCCGTCCGAGCTGATAACCAGACAGGAAAAGCGCAAGTCGAGTAAAAATAAAATAAAAAAACCAACTGCAACGAAAAACACGCTTAGAAATTACGTAAATAATAAAAAAAAACAATACCCGAAAAATAAAAAAACCTAGCCGATTTTAATTGTACGTTTTTAATCATAAACTTTGGCAACAGGCTCATGCCTATACGCCAATAATAATTTTAACAAATCCCCCTTTCAAATAAAAAAACTACTTTTTATCGAGCGCTTTATATATATAATAAATACAGCACAAAGGACAGCAATAAGGCAATAAGACGAGCAGCACGGAGAGAAAGAGAGACTGCAGGCGTGCGGCATCATTTATCATTCACGAGTCCATTCCTGGGGTCAGTCCTCTAATTCAACTAACGGACGTCTAATGGGAATTTATACCGTACAGTAGATCGTAGAGTTGCATCCCAGCACGCAAAGCATAAACCAACCTTCGCCCAGGCCGAAATTTTCCTTTTCTTTACTATTATTCCTACTCTTATTATCTTAATGCAACGCTCTTTTTCGCCTCAAATGTTCACCCACGACATTGACTGGGAATATATGGAGGCGATTTATAACAAGTCTGAGCCGTTGGAAAGCTTTGGAGAGAGGGGGGTACATCTATCAAGCTGATGTAAAAGTCTTGGGGGTGGCATCCAATTGACATCGACATCCTGCATGATGTCAGGTGGGAAATCTGGGGTGTCGATTAGCTTTTTCTTTTTTTCTTGATACGAGAGCATGATAGGGGCAAAAACGTGGACACAACAGCACAAAGGGTGTAAGCTGGACTAAATAAGGATTTGAAAGCATCCCTAAAACCCTGATGCGTTGCGATACTCTATACTCGAGCAATTTACACAGCTTGAGCTGGCTTGGTTTCTCGCACCAGCACCACCACCTCATATTTCCTGGTGACGTGCCCATAATGGCTTGGCCAGAAACGCATTTCTCAAACAAAATTGACTCGGAAAAAGGAGGCAAAGGGACGGTCCCCACTTGATTCCATTTTTTTAACCGCGTAGTCACCCTCACTCAAAAGTTGCCTTATTTTATAACGTTTTACTGGGTATAACGGTACCCATAGTATTGCATGACTGTATAAGACCATATTCCAATATTTCTGTAATATTTACAAACGTGTGTCCGTTAAAAGGGACGTACAATTCCGTACTTAAGGCCTACTTAAGCATGCCGTAGCTTGTTGACACGGAGCAGCCACAGATGGCGCTGATGTTTGTTATTGTTTTGCAACAGCCTTGCCTTGGAAAGTAAAAAACAGGCTAAGTTAACCTTATTTAACTGTCATTTACAAGAAATACTTTGGAGTGTAGTAAACTCTGATAACTTCTGGATGAATGTCGCGTTTAATTTGAAAACTAAATTTTCGTTTGTTCAAGTAAGTAAATTAAGTTACAAAGTGCAAGAATGCCTCGTTTGGCTGATACGTAAACGCGATAAAAAGATCATAGCGGACCCGCCAGAAAGCGGAGACGATTGATCGGTGGGAAATTGAACGATTGACTTTGGCTTCGGCGGTCCGTTCCCTTAGCCAAATCGAGCCAAGGTGTCCGTCTATCAAGGTCCCATCATCGACCCCGTTTTATAGGCCTATCAAGCCAAGGGGGTTGCGTGCAAGCCGGGGGACGGGAAAGAGGGGAGAGGGAAAAAACGCAGGACTTGTCAAGAAAAATGGGATCTAAGCGCGGGTCTTTTCGGTTTCAAGAGACCGTAGTGAGTACCGAACCAAACGCGAGAGAAAAAGGAGCGACAACCACGGCGGAGGCAACACGTGGCTTGGCCGGGAGAGCGAGAGAGAGAACATATTCTCTTTTTCTTTGTTTTCTTTTCGCTTTCTTTGGTTATTTTTTGGTCTTTTCTTGGCAAAACTTTACACATATGTTGCAATGGCCGAACAGCAGTCCGGGCACATAGTTGATCCAATATCGCGCGCAACAAAACACCAAACACTAGCGAGTTTTTTATATGTTTTTCTTTGGGGGTAGGGAAGTAAAGGAAAAAACAGCACCTGGATACGTCCTTCCCACCTCTCAATTAATACTGCCAACAATGTGGGCATTTTACGGCATTTGACGCGGCTTTGCTTGCTACTCGCCGACGAGGGTGAGGGGCTTGCCAGTAAGTCGATGCGGTTTACCAGACGATTTGCCCTTGCTAAATGCAGCTTATTGTCCGTCCCGGCCCAACAACACAAACAATACACACAGAAACTGACATGAAAGCACTCTTTACGGCAGAAATAGAGAATCTTCGTTATTTGCGAAGCTATTTTAACACTGTTATACTTAAAATTTACATAAAAAGGCCATGGTGTACTGCAAGGAGTTGATCACTTTTTGTCAATAGATGGCACTGATTGCGAATAGTTGATCATTTTTAACAAAAGATGGCAGTGGCGCCATACCATTTCTCATGGTAATTTCGTAAGCTTTAAACAAGCAATTAAAAGAAACAGAAAGAGATAATTGACACATTATTTTTAAATACCTTAATAGCAAAGTCTACTTTACCTGCTGCTTAGGATTTTGGTAAATGATGTATTTCATATAATGTAATGATGTATTTCATATAATGTAATGATGCATTTCAGAACTACGGAAACAATAGTGCAGCGGATATTAGAGATGAAAATCAGCAGGTAAAGTAGATTGCTACCTCACACGTATTGCTGTCGCAATACAATAAGCGGTTCCAGTACACCGTGAACCGTTTTTTAATCCCAAACGTGGTCAAAGTGAGATTCTCGCACTAAATCCTTGTAAATCGAAGTACACCTCCCCCCTCCAACACGCACACATTGATAGAATTTACCAATGCTGCAACTCCCGGGGAATTAGAAAGAATAAGTAAAGTAAAACCTAAGAGCCAACACATATTTTTTGTTTTTAGCTTGAATACGTTTGATAGTGTGGCCAAAGTAGACATTAAATGGTTTCGTTTACGGTAAACAACAACACCAGCTACCAGTCCCCCTGTTGGAACGTAGACACAAGTACGACCCGACTTAAGGGAAGACCCCGACATAAAGACTACGGACACAAGGACTTCGAACCCCGACATAAGGACTTTGAACCCCGACACAAGGGCGAACATAGTGACGGCATAAGGACTACAAACCCCGACATAAAGACTACGAAACCCGACACAAGGACTTCGAACCCCGACATAAGGCCTACGGACCCCGACACAAGGACTACAAACCCCGACATAAGGAGTAACCTAACCTAGCCCTTAAATTGGGTACACCGTAGTCTTATTGTCAAGTCGTCCTTGTGTCGCGTCGCTCTTCCGAATCCTTATCAAGAACATTCTTTCTTGGGGCTGCACAAAGCGACGGCTAAAACAGCAACAGGTGTGTGTTGTGTGCGGTGTTGCCGGACATGAAGCTCCTCTAGATTAGAACAGGTTCGGGTCTCTTTCCATGTTGACCAGGATTTGAGAACTCGATTTGCGCAATAATTACCCCCCACCCTCCATAACATCTTCTACGCACGCTAAATGTTGCTTTGGCAGTAATCAGGGCTATTTGGCAAGGGAAAATCGATACCGCGAACTTGCCAACCACGAGTGTCAACTGAATTCGAATTCGATGGGGAAACTTCCCTTTCGCCCCCATTTCACATAAAAGGAACCCACACCATGTTAGTTTTAACTCACACGATGTAACCCCCCAGCTAGACATGTGAACTGTCGACTCCCTTTATGATTTACTTTCCTTACGTATTTGCAACTCGCACGATGAAGCAAATCTCGCCAAGAATTGACTCGCAAACAGTTACATGCAATATAAATTTAATAAATAAATAGCCCAAAGTATCGGAATTTTGTTAACACAATTCCCCATTCCTTTTCGGGGAATTGAGTCCAAAGGGCATAGTTACATCCGAGAGTAAGGCTGGTGGTGGCATGTTAAGTTTGGTACTTTTGTAAGAAGAAATAGAAAAAAGCCCGAAATGCGAGGCCTTTCAAATTGCCTGAGCAAGAGCAGCGCTTTTTAATGGCTGAGCTCGTAAAAAAAGCGTTTTTCCAAAGTGAATAACCGATCTGCATAGGCCTTTTTGCTTCGTTTTGGCCTGGCATGTCTGCTCGGCGCTAGAGGAACGTCTATGCATACAATCTAACTGGTTGCTGAAGGATATATATTGGAAAAACTTGTCTTGCACCCAAACTCCCACCTTTAACCTCTATACGCACCCTCACCCTGTGAAACTGAGGCAGAGGCCTGTCATTTTCTTTCTTTTTAAAACCCCCAAGTGTAAAAAGAGCCTCCAAGTTTATTAGGACCATAAGTATTTCGATAATTGTTCCACATGGCCTTACGGATAGGTCCGTAAAAGCCTTTTTTCACACCCAAAACCTCTTTGTATCGATGACACACACAACGCCCACGAAAAACACATACAGGCTTGAAAAAAAAAAAAAAAAAGACAACAAAGTATCCAGTGTACAAAGTTTACAATCTACCGTCCTCCAAAAGACAAAATTACGGTGCTCGGAATTGTCGTTGATCAGAGAGCAAACAATGCAATTGTTATGGCTTCCCAAACGCTCGCTTTGCATATCAAACCTTATGTAACCCGGGGAATCTAAATATGGGGGGGAAGGGGGGTTTGTGTGTGTTGGGTTCGCTTACGAGTTAGGACCGTCTGCTTTTCTATAGGCCTCTATACACGACAAATAACACACAAACTTCTTTGAAATGTCTCGGCCATAACTGGGGAACTTTATATGGCTCCTATATATGTGTAGCACCGAGAAAAGATAAGCCAGATGGAAGAGGGCGAGGCACCGCAGACGCAAGTGATTAAATTTACGAGTCTTGATAAAAGATTGAAAAAATCCTTTTTCAATCCTTACCCAGGCTGTGCGATGGCGGTACTGTACCAGTATCAAACAGCCCAGGCCGCTCTAGATTTTCTATGAAAAAAAGCGCCCATTTTTCTCCTTTTTAACCCTCTTTTTTATCAAGGTTGTTTACACGCCAACAAGGAAAAAGCGACAAAGAGCCCACCCAGACCAATACACCAATACCTAATTGCAAACAAGCACAGTATGGTTGACCTTATTGGCGATTTATTAGCTGTACACCGCACACGAAAAAATTCTGGGTAATTTCGCAATTCAATTATGCCGGTACCTTTCATGTCAATAAAATATTGCAAATAAATAATAAACAGAATTTGAGGTACTGCACTACCGAAATAGTGTCTTTTCTACAATATTTTATTGACATTTTAACTGTAAAAATTAAAGATATTAAAAATTAAGAAAATAAACATAAAAGAAAATGTAAGAAAATAACTTTTAATCTTTAATTGCAAAGTTCCCCAAAACTTCGTTTTTCATTCACATCAATGAAATTATTACTTTTGGAGCGCTTTACTACCGAAATTACATATTTTTAATTATTTTTTCATTTTTTACAATTTTTACAGTGGAAAATGTCAATGAAGTCTTGCATAATTATGCAATACTTACATCTTCCACTGTATAAATTTAAAAAACATTAAAAGTGAAAAAATAATTAAAAGAAAAAATTGTAAGATCCCCCCAAAAATTGGCAGTGCATTTTTTTTGCGGGTACAACAGTTAATTTCCAAGTCCTTTGTCCGCTTAGTCTTAGCCTTAGAAACAGGTTAAAGCTGGGAAGTTAGGGACACAAAGCGACGCCAAAACTGCTAAAAAAAAGACGACGAAGGTTGGGTTGGCTATTCAATCACATTAATCGAACTACACACGTTCTTGCTCATCAAACATGCTGTTGGACTCTGAAAATGAAGTCCCCAAAAATCGAGACCGCAATGACAAACAACACCAGGCAAATCTATTAAGGAAAAAGATTTAAAAAAAGGCAAGGGCAAGTTATGTTTATTTTTTTCCTATAATTTTCCTTCGGTGGGGGGTTTTAAGTTCTGGCTGGGACTGGCAAACAAGAAAGACTTGTATGCAACAAGCCCGGCTGAGAATAACAACGGCGGACCTTGTCAGACATCCAAAAGGACATCGTCGACTTGGCCAATGATGATCATGGCCATCATTCGGATCTAACCAATCCAAAAGAGCCGAATCCATGTTTGCATGCTTTTCTTTCAACATTTCTTGCACGATTTTTTCGTCCTCCTTGGCTTTGATTCACGATCAACCTCCAAGCTACCCAAGCGGCTTTTTATCAAAAATCCAATAAAACACTAAACTTAAGCTAAAACTTGTTAAATTGTATTATATTTCCACCCTTGGACTTCGGCAACTTTCCGAAACGTTTCACGAGATGATAGTCAGACAGTTATTAGAATGATTACTGGAGCTGTCTTAACCTTCATCGCATGACCATACTGGTCCTGCAGTCGATTCTCAAACAGGCCTTCCTCGCTTCCTTTTCTGTGCTTTTTACATTCATTTTGTACTGTACATTCATTCTGTCATTTCGATTGCAGAAATGTGATGGCAGCAAGCACACTCCTTAGGACTCTTTGACAACCGGGACCGAAACCGAGTTGTAGCCAAAAGGGTTCGAAAACATCCCACATTGCCCTTTTTGTCCAGGGGGGGGTCTTGACGCAAAACTTGGCTGGCTATTCTTCTTAGTTTGGGTCTTTCAATTTATGCAAGACAACTTACACATTAGGAACAATCTAATACGCGACTGCTTTCAGTTTTGAACATGACTAATGCAATTAAAATGCTACTGGTTCGGTTGCAAAAGGGCAAGCTCGTGCTGGCTTTGAAGCTTGGCAGCCCAGTTTGCCCCAACTGGGTTGACAAAAGAGCTCGCCAACACAACGAGAAGACAAAAAATAATAAAAAAAATGTACAAAGAGAGCGGGAGACGCGACGAAAAAAGTGGACCGACACTCACTTGTTGCCAAAACTGATGGGCCAGAAGAAACGCGTTGTCTTTGGGCAGATGCCAGTCCAGGCGAGGATCCACAGCCAGGGCATCTAGGTTCATTGCAAACCTAGGCCGCGCGTCTTGGTTCCAGCACGCTTGTGAATTTTCTGATTTTCTGCATCCAAAAAAGACGCCACGCACTGGATTTTCAATTTTTTTTTCTATTTTGGGTGTTTGTCGCTCTTCGTTCGCTATTTCAAGAGGCCAGGCTTGGCTCGCACATCATGAGCACTGATTTCAACGTAAACTCTAATCCAGCCCCAAAAGATCGCAGAAAACAAACAGGAGAATAACATTAAACCAACTGCAACTGGCACGGAGGACTTTATCGTGTCAATCCTATTATGAAAACCTTCGCCGTTTAGTGAAACTGACTAACGCCGACTTCATCTGTTGCAGAACTCGGCCAAAAGCTCTGAACAAATGAACTTGGCGTAAAATCAACCAGAAAAACCAGCACGACAGGTCTAAAACTATCTAAAACTTTGTCGCAAAACACACTAACACTCATGACGCAGCAATGAAATATCTAATCTTTAACCCGACTACCCCCGAAACAATCTCGAACAAATTTACCGTTTTCTAAGCGAAAATTGACAGAAAATAACACCGTTTCACTGGGCTTGACATTTGTACCTAAATTGGGCTTAGATATGATGTTCTACCCCCAAAAACGTGTTGAGAGCTAACAAATTTACTGTTTTCCAAGATAAAATCAACAGAAAACACCAGTTTTTCACTTGGTATGAGGTTTTTTACTTTAAATTTTGAAAAGAAAAATCGCAGAAATAGCTGATATTCTACACCCAAAAAGTTAACACATTTTCAGTTTAAAAAAATGATAGAAAATTGTCAGAAAACATAGATTTTTCACTCGGTTGGAAATTTTTACTTTAAATTTCGCGTGGCTAAGAAAAACCGCGGGAAATATGGCAAGTTTGCAAGCTTTTGCGCGCAATTTCTAATCTTATTGCAACAACTATTGGCACAAGTGGGAGTTAAGTTTGCAGCTAGTTAAGGGCTCTGTTTTAGAATACTAGCGTTGGCAAATGTTCTAACTTAGGTACCAAGTTTGACATGCAATTGCGACAAGTCAACGCTTGAACTGTCGGAGCTTTTACCGGCGCCAAACAGCACACGGCACAACCGCTTGGTCGGCAACCGCTTGGGCGGGAACGCGGGACCCGGGACTGGGCACACATGCGACGAAGAGCGCCCGAAAACCAAAACCAAAGCGGCTCTATTGCGGGTGTGATATGGCGTGGATATCAGGGGCAAGGGGCCTGACATGTCGGTACGGCAATTACGCCGATCTGCTAATTAGAAATCGACCCAAGTCCCTCAGTGTACCATTGGCTCTACCGAGTGGCCACAGGGAGGGGCTTTTCAATTGGGCAAAATTCTATATTCTATATATGTATTCTATATCTTTGTGTTTTAGTCATTCAAGTTGTTGTCCCGGGCAAATTTGGGCTGGTAAAAAATAAATTAAGGACGACTGCAGCTGTACCATACCGCTATTAAACTTCTGTCTCCTATCCTAGTACGCTTATCCTAAGCTAGTTATTACGGATTATCTCCATTTCCTTTCCCCTAACTCCAATTTAGGCTGTCCGTTTTTATTTATCGCCAAATGCTACGAAAATCTCTGCACGACACGGGCAGGGAATTACATATACACCTTCCCTTACGCTCAACTTTTTTAGTCTTTTTAGTCCTCGGAAAGTACGGAACTTCTCGGGGGGTGGCAGCAAAGAGGAAAAAGCCAAGCCTAACTTGTCTATACAATCAATGGCGACATGCATGAAATTTTCGGTCCCTTTTCGTCTCTCGCGCGCGACTTCTTATCAAGTCTGCCAAAAGTTGGGTGTTAACGGCCTGAGACCGTAAAATTCTAAGCTCCCAGCAAATGAAATTAAAAAGAAAAAGAAAAAACACTTTCCACAATCTGGAAAATGAAAATTTTGATTTTTGTTCCTCCAAACTTGTTACCACTTCTTTTGCATTTGGCTTTTCCTTATTTCTTCTCTTCTTTTCTAGTCACTTCCCTGCTAAACAGGAAAAGAAACCCCTGGAAAAAGCCTTACAAACGATTCTATACTGGTTCACCACCCACCCACCCACGCACTCACACACACACAACACACGTGTGCCTATTCTTTTAAAGGACAATCGAAGTACTTTTAGAAAGCAGACCAGTTAATAAACTGGAATACACGCAACCTGACGATCTGTCCCCGAAATTACGTAACGTAAGTTAAGAAACGTAATGAAGGGGACCGTCATTAATAATTAGCTAAATATAGAAGATTTTGTCGCACTTAATAAAAAGAACACAATAGCTTGCAAACTTCCGGGAGTTGACACGACACGTGTCATTTTCCCAACAAAAAGAGGTTTTCTCGCCTATAAGATTGAAGTGCCTATTGAATTGAAGACACTTTTAAACTTGGAAAATAAAAGTCCTTGGATTTATAAAGGTGGCTGGATATGTTGTAGTTGGACACTGAATACTACCTTTGGGAACGTTTTTGTTTAACCGAAGCAAGCACAGATTCTCTTTTTAAAACGAGATCCCATTGGCAATTTGCCAATTTCTGGATTTTAGATTTTAATCACTTGGTTTGGGGTAGTAATCCTTGAGGCTGAGCTTGCACAGCACCTTGATTGCACAACAACTTTTTACGGGGGAGGAAAGTGAGCTAGAGCTGTCAAAACTGCGTACGTGGGACAAAAACAAGAGCGAAATGCACGATTAACTCGCTGCGATTGAACTAGTCCGCCCGTCACGAAGGGCCTAAACCGACTGACGGAGGCTTTGGCCGTGAGGCGAGAGTCGGGAAGCTCGGGGAGGACCGTAAGGGTCTATACTAGAATGCGACCCGATAAGCGCGCGTCAAGGCCGCCGAGCAGTGCCGTCAGTGCGGGGCAAGACGACTCCGTCTAATGCTCGGCACTGCACCGGCTAACTGACTTGGAAGCTCGCGGCAGTACAGGGCAGTAAAGGCGGAATGGGAAGCCCGCTGAGGTGCGCCTAAACCAAACAGTCCCAAATGATCTGAAGCTTCGAAGGATTCTACGATGGCGATGAACGAACGATGCGCGCGTCAGCGCCGAGGCGCTAACCGAAGAGATTCGACGAGTGCGCGGTCGGTCAGTCGCAAGTCTCCGGAAACGCTGAGCTGCAAAAAGGGTATAAAAAAAAGAACAAACCCGACTCCGTCCAGGGAATGCCGTGTGCTCTGTGGGAGTAATGGCGGGATAAGAAGCAAAAAGGATGAGTAAAGACAACGTAGACACGTTTTATAGCTCGCAGTTTTGGGGCACGGTGAGCTATCGGGGTTATTTAAGGGCGCTTGATGGACGAACGGTTTTGAATAGAAGTCGGTTTCGAACAATAAACCAGTTAGAAACGCAGCGTCTTGTGGGGCTGAATTCCCCCCCAAAGGAATAAAAATAACCCAAACAAAGGGAATAAACACAAAAAATGAAGGACTTTTTCAAGAAAGGCAATACATTGTTGACCTTTTCTGCTGCTGGAATATCAATATACAACTGGGAAGCTGTTCTTTGAAATGGATGCAATGCACGACTGATTCGGTTTAATTATCGAAAGCGACAGTTTCTCTATCCCAATTCTCCAAATTCGATCCTTTAGTCGGTGAAGCTGAACAGGCCCCGGGAATGGGGTGTAGTAACTTGTTGGAGATCATTTGCCGCTTTTGTGCCGATAATTTAGGGACAGTAAATGAGTCCGCGGCCTTTACTCGTGCCAGCGAGGTGCAGGTGATTTGGAGAGGTGTTAGTGACACATTCGATCAACGAAAAGCATCACGGGAACCGCAAGAAAGAATGAATGTGATTGACAAGAAAGGTCCAGGTGTGGCCAGCCCCGATTAGCGATAAAGCTAATCAATTAACCATGCAGCAAGTGTATGCCCATATTGTACAAGGAAAACGATCACGACCCCGGGACATTTACTTGGACTGGAAATGGAATGCGCGCAATAAAAATAAGAAAAACCAATAAAGGACTTTGTCCTGTCTACCTACGGGTTTATCCTGAGATGCCAGAACAAATTACTTCCACGCTCGAGTATCTGCCGACTGATAGAGCATCACGGTAACAATGCAGGGCGCGGGCTCCAATAGAATGTGCCAGCAGGATACAGCAAGTGTAGGTACTGTACGTGTGTATCTGCTTTGAAACAATTTCACCAAGCTGCCCAAACGTGTTGTGAAACATTCATGCTGATTAACATGGGCCAAAAACAAAAGTCAGCACCATTGTCCCTTGTTTCGCCTTTCACATAACGATAGCCCACATTCCTTATCGAACGTTCGCTTGTTTCTTTGTCAGACATGCTATATTTCCCTACCGACTATTTAGCTTATAGTGCGATAGCAATACAGTAGACGCCGCTTATTGTGATCACGTTTGTACGGTGAATATTGATCTATTAACCGGAGATTCTAAGCACCGAACATCGGAAATATGCCATAGAATACTACGATTAATCGGCGCGTGAAACGAACTGGCTTGTTTAAATGTTTAAACCAAAGAAACAAAGCATCGCCTACTTTTTGACACTTTCCCACACGTTTCCTTTTCCAAGATTCACTAGACCCAGTATTGTTTATTTCGCAACGATTTTTCAACAATTCTTTTCGAGATGATTGAGGAATTCCTATCTCAACTATATCTTCTACGTATTACTGTATTTTACTGAAACCATTTAAAAAAAAATAAAAAAAAGGAAAAAAGGAGATTAGGAGATTCAGTCGATGGTGATCCGTCTTTCAAGACATAGAATGACGGATCTATTTGCCTCTATGATTTCTTCCTCTGCTAACGTCCCTCCCTCGCCCGGCAGAAATGTCAACTCCTGGGGACCGGTGTTCCGCGTTTCAAAAATCCCCAGGATTCCGCGGCAACGCCAACTTGTCCCCACACGCGGAGAGAAAGGAGAGTTGCGTTTTCCACGGACTTGGACTATCAAATTAAGACCTGACGACTTCCCCGCGCTTAAAACCCCCAATCAAGAAGTCATTTTTATGTCTTTCGCCTTTTCCTCCGACTTTTTGAAGAATGTGTGTTGGGTTTAGTGAGAAAGGTTCCGAGTTTCTCTCCAAACCTCACCCTCGCGTTGTTAAGACTCTTTCATTATGCCATTCAGCGTCTCCCTCTCTCTCTCCATCTCCTCGCTCTCTCATTTGCGTACTCGCCAACAATGAAAAGCCGGGGCCCCGTTTCAACGCTTGACTCCTGGTACAAAGATATGCCCTCGAACTCAACAAGGAGCTAAGACAAGAGTTCCCCCGAGTTCCATTGATATCTTGCAAGTCAGCTACCCTGCAAATGTGTGGCGCGTTCTTCCTTTTGGGGCCCCGGGGTTTAAGGTTGGGGTTGATTTGGGAATATCGCCCCACGATAGCATTGGGTGGTTGGGCGTAAGTGGCAAGGTACATTTGCATAGCGTTCATCAGAACGCGCGCGGGGCCAAAAGCCCCTCCGCTGCATCGCGGGGATTAATCAAGAACGTGGCGAGACGCGGTGTTGGCCTTTTACCTTCCTACAACTTCACACAACTAAAAGTCCTCGCCCGTTTTGCATAGACGGCAATGAGTTCTTGGTGTTAAAAAGGGAGGAGACGCTGGGAGACACAGCAGCAGAGATCTGGTCCACTTTCGCTGCAGAATTTGCCCCCGTTGACCAACTAAAAGGGCTAGGAATAATGGGGACACACAGCAACAAGAGGAGAAGCGAGGCAAATACTACCAGCAGGAAATATAAAGCTGGAATGAAGTTTAGCTTACCTGATTGGCGCGTTCCAAGTCGCTGAGGAGGAGTTCCACTTCTTTGGACCTGCAGCGAGGACAGAAATGCAGACAATAAACATCGATTAATATTGGGAAATTAATCAATTTATAAATGACAAGTTCCTTCAGAAAAAGGGCTCCAGCTGTGGGAGCTTCCAAAAAAGTGATGGATTATGACGCGGGGAGCAAACGTTTAAAGTGAGAGGTAAAATGAACGTTGGCGTTGGGTTTCTTGGTTTTTAGGGGGCGGATCCATTGCATATTGCAGTGAGAGAAGCTACTACGCGTTTAAGAGCGAATTCCGTGGATAATCCTTTCACGTGAGAAAACGACTCTATCGTCCGTGACAACGGTGAGAAACAAGAGGTACCTATCCAATCGCTTTGAGGAAAGGAAAATAAAGGGGTTGGAAAAACAAAAGTAAATAGAAAATAAATGATGAGCCACAGAATGAGAAAAGAAAACTGCGGAGGTTTATCGAGTGAATGATGAAGACAAATACTAATGGTACACGGTCACAAAACCCAATAATGGCTAAAAGACCAGACCAGCCGTGGAAGACTGGGAAGAGGAACTTGCTGCAGAAACTCGCTGTAACTTAATGCAATCTGGCTTTGACTAATGATCAGGGACACCCCCCCCCCCCTCCCCCTCCTGCTTCAATAATGCGTTGTAGGGTTTGTTGGTTTGCTGTGTGAGTAAGTGTGGCGATTTATAATAACGTCAACCAACGGTCAATCAACTTCCACCTTCTTTTACCTCTTCCCATTGCAGCTCTCTTAACTTTCCTGTACTGTACTTTCCAGCCTTCTCTAAGCTCTAGCCCCAGCCCACATTCATTGTTAAGGCGCAGGCATACCTCAGCTCGGGACAGGCGGCTAGCAAGGGGAATTTCGGAACAATTTTTCGTTCAAACCGGCACATTCTATTAAATAATTCTTCGACAGCCAGCTAGAGCACACTAACAGCTCTAGTGCACAACCAACCTACAGAATGTGGTGGCCAGTTGTACTTTTCAGAAGCCAAACAAACGTAGAATCCTTGCGGCAATTAGCCATCTATGTCTTTTTTACTTTCCTATGCAAGGCTTTGCAAAACACACCACGTTCCCCGGATTTAGTTATACACGTACGTAACGTGTCCCGGGGTCAAAAATGACACCAGTGTGTCACTGGCCAACAGTGAATTTGTCTTTTTTCAGCTAATGGAGTGAAAAGAAGGGCAAGTTTGAACGATTCTCGTCAACGAAAGTTGATGAGAATTATTAACCTAACTATATCCTAACCTAACCGAATGCATTTCCAATCCAACTCCCAATTTTAGACTCGAGTGACACCCGTTTGTCATTCGCTTTCCGGAGAACGTTTTTGCAACAGTAATACACACTACTGGCGTTTTTCTGTCCGAGTTCCGAAGCGGGAGAACAATAACAAACATCAGCGCCATCTGCGACTCTTTTGTAGCGATAAGCTATGGTATATGGGAATTTGAAAAGAGTTTGGATGCTTGAGCACAACTATTAATAGCGATAGCTGGCCCAAACCACCCAAACGTAGACAAATGGATACGTACTTGGCATGAGCGGCTTCATCCAAACGCGAACGCGTATCAAACAGTTCCGATTGCAACTCGTTCACCACTGTGGAAACACCAAGAAAAAGAGAACCAAAATGAACAGGAATTCGTTACAACTCGTCACTTTCACCTTCATGCATGCCATAGCTCTAGTTTCTAGTTACCACTAACTTGTGAAGCAAAAGAATAAAACTAAAATAACTTACACATTTGCATGGAGGTTACTCTGGATTCCGTTTCCATCAATTTCCTTTCGGTTAACTTTTGCAGTTCAGTCAATTCGCGCTCACGTTCTGCAACCTCTTTACGAAACTGCGTTTGGAAATCGGCAATCCGTGCCTAAAAGACAAAAAAACAACAATATAATTAGTACATTGAACTCCTTAGTTCAAGCAATGGCTCTATAATAGTTTTCCTCATCACTGCTCATGTTTTATGCGACATTAATTGCCCTAGCATCCATCATCGGGGCGCCTGGGGAGATCAAACCCAACGTTCGACATATCTAATTTTTTTTTACTTCAGTTGTCCTCTTTTTTCGGTCCCTTCCAATTTCACATAATCAAGAGTACATTATTTTCTCCCCAATCCTTTTTTGGATTGTCGTTGTCGTGTGAACTGATTCAGCAACGTGTGTTCTTTTTCCTGTTGCTTCGCTTAGTTTCCTGACCTCCAACACCCAACAAGACCCGATTATTAGTCGCCCGTAAAATATAAATATAAAAAATAAAAAAATAAAAATAAGCCACTTCCATGCTCGGTAATGACAAAGTAGCATTTAGCAGAGCCATCAACCCCAAGCGATAAAACTTTTTAACGGCAATTAAATTAAGAGGCGGGAAGAGAGAATTACCGAGCTCTCGTCAACTGCTCGAAACGCTGGAGCTTTTTACCTAAAATGGCATTGAAAATGGGTAATATGTAATACACTCGTACTAACCTCGACTGCTTCGTCCGTATTCTCCTCGGCTTGGCGGAGCTTTTCTCGCAATTGCTTAATCGTCACATCTGAAACGGAAAACCAAATATAAAAAGGTAGTAAGTTAGGTAAAGTACTGTACATACAGCCCAGCACAGAACTGGCCAAGCATGGCTAGACAACACAACCATTTTTATCACCCTCAAACGAGTGGCTATTCCGCACATCCCATATCCATACTTTGCCCATTTTTATGCTTCCTAAATAGCATGTTCCAAGACCGAGACCGCATTCTAACAATTCACTGCATGTCAATGCTTCAAGCTTCCAGACCAAACGAAATCTTAACGACTGTATTATTTTTTTGTATTATTTATCTTTCCACGACTACCTACAACCTACTCGTCAGATTTGAAAGCAATCAAAAGCAAACATTGGATTGCTATAACACCTAGTGCACAACCAAAGGACATATTTATAGGCAACGTGTTCCACATGGTTGCAAACTTCAATTGCGATTTGACTAATTTCTTATTAATTGGAACAAAGGTAGATTGGTTGGGCACTAGCTGGTAGTGTGTTCCTGCTTGCGATTGAAGAATTTTTCCATTAAATATGCTGGTTTTAACGAAAAGTTGTTCCGAAACTAACCGCTTATCCCTTGCGAAAGTGGGAAGCAATTTTCAAAGTCCAAAAAAATTACACCCCGCGTTTGTCCGATGAATGCCCGTATGAGGACCCGGGCCCTGGGGCCAATGCACAGCCGGCTTTTGACGCACAACCACCCGTGTAGCAGCGGGTCCGTGGAGGGTTGGAAAAAACGTTCGAAGTTGGAAAGCGTCCTGTCACCTACAAAAGACTTGGCACCTTCTTGCCGGACCAGTTTAACACTCATTAATCCCTCCATTTCCTTTTCTTTCTTAATATCTCGCCTTCCCAACCCTGGACTTTGAACCGGGACAAAGAGACGAGTGTATACCCCCCAAAACAAACATATTGTAGCGTCATTCGTGATGAAATCTGACTGATGTACGATGCTACTGGTCAGTAGCATTGTCTTTCTTTTTCCCTTTTTAAGAACAGCGAGTAAGGACACATCCGAAGCAGCAATGCCAACTTGCCAAGGGCTCTTCCTATTAAAATTGCAGAAACACAGAACGGACTTAACAGATATGCGCTTCCCGGCCATATAAATAATGGCATACTACTTTAGAAGGAATCTCAAAGAAGTACAAGCCAAGGAGACGAGCGGTAAGGGCTTTAGCGCGAGAGCGAGAGTAAAGCGAGCGAACCGGGCAAAGAAAACACAACACACACACACAAAGTGGGGGGAAAAAAAACTCATTTCATTTGTGATTCGCTCATATCTCTCGGGTTGATTATTCGTCGGGAGGCGAAGGTCGGTGGCTCATAAATTGCGGAACTCGGAGAGTTTGCCGGGTGCCCAAAGGGGCCGCCGTCTATTGTTTCATACGAAAAGAAAATTCAAGGGTTGCCTCATAAATCCGGCCACCTCGAGGTGTCGGACACAAAAGCCAAACCTGGAGCGCTTTTCATCTGCGCTCATTTAATAATCAACCTTCGCATCACATTAACTTTGGCTTCTCCCTACCCCCCTCTTCCTTCAAACTTTGGGTACAATTCAAAACTTTTTTTAAATTTTTTTATAGACCTTTTCTAACTCCGTCTTAATTAGGCCTATCAACCAATGGGGCACCCTGAGTTGCAAGTCTTATTGAACGCATATGTCCACCCATCGCCCTACTTAACCATGCGTTCGTTACCCCTCCCGCGAAGGCGAATCTAATTGGAAGAGCTCTATTATACTCGACGTTACGCAGTTTTTCTTTGTTGCAAGGTTGCTGCGAACCAAAATAACAACTCCCCTAACTTTCTGACTGTTTTCAACAGTCAAAAGTCAGTTTTCAAACTCAACCGACGATTCCTGGGCTTCTCGCTGTGTCTCACGCCATAATAAACCTAAGCAAACGCACTTTTTTTCTTTTTTTTTCTTTAGGATAGTTAGACACATTGTAAATTAGAGAAAAAAAACACCCCGCCAGTGGCTCCCGGAGACCCGACGTTACATGTACCAGCACCATTGCTTACTGCCTGGATAGCTATACGATCTAATCAAGCGCCCTTTGAATTCGGGGACATGATGAACGAGATGCATATCCAAATGGGAGGCAAACCCCTGCCGTATTATTCGTCCTATTCTTTAGCCCCCGGTGCATTGTTGGTACAGCCAATGCTAAGAAGGATTAACCCAGATATGAGAAAGGAAAAATTATCGCAAGCCCAAGTAGTTGTAATTCGTTGTCATCTTTTCGCTATTTTGTAGATATAATGCTAAGAAGGATTAATCAACACGAAAAGGGGAAATTATCGCTATAGCCCAACTAGCTGGAACTCGTTATAGATCTTTTTTCTTGGACTCGAAACTTTTCTTTTTCTTGAGCTCACCTATTAGAACCGTTACGCTCCCAAGTCATGATAACGCTATACTGCTGAATCCCCTTGCATTGACTACTCGTGCAATACTTTTGCTAATGATCTACGTGGTTCCTAACAAAGTCCCTACCGTCGTCATTAGCGTCTTTTTACAGATAGTTTACATCTGTAAACAGTGAATAGGATCAAACATGACAACGTAACCTGTGGCGCGTTTCACGTGGGAGATACACGGGTTATAAGGACCTTTTCATTGTTGCGCTGCATTCCCCTTTGGCTTTAGTTTTGTTCGAGCGGTTGTGGTCCGAGGTTAGCGAGGTCATCCTGATGAGGAGCTGTTACTGTCAGTGGACCCCGCCCTCCTGGGGTTCCACCACGCTACTGCTACCGAACCCAAATTCCAAATTCAAGGATCCATATTCGTTTTTTCGAGACTTTGACCGCATGGAATTGCGTTCAAACTGAGTTGCTTTGGTGTCTATACTGAAACAAATTTGACTGAAAGCTCCCGTATAACTTAGCTTATTGATGCCAAACAGTCGCAGAGGGCGCTGATGTTTGTTATTGTTTTGCCAAGACTTGCCTAAGAGAGTAAACAAAGACATAGATAGCTAATTGCCGGCAAAGTTTCTACGTCTGTTTTGCTTTTGGAAAGTACGACTTGCCACCACATTTTGTTGTAGCCCAACGTCCCAAATCAAGTCGGAATAAAATTCCCGAAACCGGCGAGCCAGATTTGAGAGCAATCTAAAGCAAAAATTGGATTTCTATAACAGCTAGTGCACAGCCAAAGGACGTATTTATAGGTAACGTTTCACACAGTTGCAAACTTAATCAGAATGTTACTAGTTTATTATTAATTGGGAAAAAGGTAGATTGATTGTGCACTAGCTGTTAGTGTGCTCAAGCTTGCGGTCGAAGACTTTTTCCATGAAATACGCTGGTTTTAAGGGAAAGTTGTTCCATTGCCCGCGTTTGTCCGATGAATGCCCGTATGAGGACCCGGGCACCGGGGCCACTGCGCAACCGGCTTTTGACGCACAACCACGCGTGTAGCTGCTGGTCCGTGGAGGGTAGGAAAAAAATGTTCCAAGTCGGAAAGCGTCATGCCCCGCGTTTGTCCTTTGAGTGGCTGTATGACTTCGCCTTCCATCGCTTGGAATTGCCTTCAAACTGAGTTGTTTTGGTATCTACACTAAAACAGATTTGACTTGACCTCTGACGTCAAAACAAGCTCGTAAATAAGACGCCAACATCGCGTTCCAAAGTCAGGAAAAATCGGGCAGAAATAAGTCAACTCTAGACCTAAGGCGAGATTTTTATAGCGATTCTTTTAGCGCAGAAAAACTATGTAATCTTCTTGGACAATATCTTAGCTGTTTATTTTCGGTTTTCCCGAAGGCTGTGGGGCTGCAGTGGCCGCGGTCCGAGGTTAGCAGGGTCATCCAGGTGAGGAGCAGTTAGTGTCAGTGGACTCCGCCCTCCTGGGGTTCTGCCACGCCTACCGTCCGCTACCGTAAACTTTTCGGGAGCGATAAAAACCGCCACGAAAATTCGGGAGTCCAATGTGTTTTATTCCTCTTTTTTCCCTTCATTAGAGGGACCATATGGGGTCTAGTCTGATTTATAAAAAAGCGAGATTTACTAGTCGCTTTACACATATTGCAATAAAAACACAATAATTAATTAACGCATGTAAAATAGCGAAAAGATGGCAACGAATTAACCAACCCACCAGTAATGAGAACGGAACTAGAATTCGCACCTGGTAGCTCTTGGATTTATTATAGTGGCCCCATTATGTCCTCAAATTAAACATGACAGTTTGGATGCAGGTATTTGGTTAAAAAAAAAAAAAAAGCCACGCCGGAAAACAAAAGCTCCACCACCTGAAAAATAACGACTCCCTCCCTTCATCACGATTTACAGCATTTTTAAATTGCGTTTTTCGGAAATTGTACCGGCAACTTAATGAAGGAAAAAATTTGGGGCGGGAAAGTGCGACACTTCATCAGAAAAGTATTATGACTTTTTAATAAAATTTCTTTGTATATATTTTTTTTATATTATATCCCCCCCAACGACACAGACAAAAAGGTCTTCTTATATGGCCCAAACAATAAATAAAAATAAAAAAATGTTTGAAAGACACGTGGGAGTGCAACAGTCTTTCGGCGATAAATTCTACCTTCTTTTTCCCTATTGCAGTTATAATATGGGTGGTATATAGAGGGGTTGAAAGTGATTTATAGACAGTGGTCTTGGGTAGCCCGATCGCCTTTTCGATGTCGCCTTGGCTTTGATTTATATCAAGCAGAAGCCTTTTGATATCACGGCAGCATATGGCTTTAGCTTTCGTAAAAACCCAAAAGATGCGGGAATTTTTTGTCATTTTTTCTCCCCTCTTTCTGTGGATAGTTTCCCAATAGAAAGGTACAGAGGGAACCCCTTTGGCTCGGCGGTGACTTTTGGGTTGAGGAGAGAAAGAGAGAGAGCGAAGGAGGCGGAGACGATAAGGAGGAAGAGGATTAAAAGGGTATATGCAATCTATATAAAAAAGACGCAGGGAGAGCCGATAAAAAAGGGCCACCTGTCTTCTCAGGTGTGAAACGAGTCCCGCAAAAGCAAAAGAAAATTTTGATTTATAACGATATCTTCCCTTCTTCAATTCAAGCTTCCTGTTCTTTGTAATAGGGGCATTAACAAGTGGCGGGGGGTTTTTTGTAAAGGGAGGGAGTTCTACAACGTGAGGAACGAAACACAGGCTATAGGCAAAAACGAATACCAGGGAGCCTTTTTTTTCGCTGTAGCTGTAGCAATAGATAGATAGAGAGCATCCTATCCAACCAAACACGCCAGAAAGCAGAAAACCAAAGGTGTTTTGGGGCGCACCATCGCACCAGGTAAGAATGCTATAAGGTATAGAAAACTGCCGGAGTAATGATGACCTGAAAGGGTTAGGGCTATAAAAAAAAGATGGTCGTTTGAAGTGGAGTTGAAGCTCTTTTCCTTGCGGTCATAATTGCTTACCTTCTTAGATATAAATGCAATTTAATTACCCCATTATAAGCCTTGCAGTCTCTTCTATATAGAAAGTATACACAAAAGTACTTCAAAGTTAAATTCTTAACCTCACGGCCGGGTCTTTGATTGTTGAGCGGGTCAGTTTCAGTGTTGCCGTGGCAGACGGGCACCAATTTCATTGTTGGCCTGGAAAGAAATGAACCAGCATGCCGAATGGGTATTCAGGGCATTCTGAGTGTATTTTCATTGTTCCGTTGGCTCATTGAAGGTTGTGTGGTACGGAATCTTCGAGTATACGAGCAAAAAGACTTTTGGTGTCGCCCCTACAACGGTTTCTTTGTCACGTTTCAGGCTCAGGTGTAATTGTGGTGCCATATATAATAATCTAAGCATGGTTATGCTAATAGAAACGACGCCCCTAAGCTGCCGCGCTGTGTCACCCTTAGCCCGGCTGTTTGGGCTTTCTTCTAATAACTCCCATTCCGAGATGATGCATATCGCATATCGTATCAAACCAACGTAGCGTACTTCCGGCCGCGGCCGAAACAAATGAAAACATAATGGACGTTTGATACAAGACATCACAAAAGCTCCCCGTAAAAAAAATCTCAGGTCTCCCTACCCGCTACTTAACGCAGCCTAATTAATATGCATATGGCTCGATTTCCCTTTTCCCCTACACGCGTGTGGTATATATAGAACCTCAAAAAGCCATCACGAACCGCCATACTGTCACTCCAGAACGGAACGAATCCAAGATTAGCCAACCCCAAAAAAATAAACAAAATGTCACGGTTTTAACCAGTCCTTTTGCCGTAATTTCCAACAAGGGCCAGAAACGCAGGAACCGTTTATAGTCACAAGTACACCATACACAAGCACACGACTTCCCCCTTTTTAAAATACATTTCCAGCCCCAAACTTTCCCATGGCCTTCTTCGCTCTGTCAATGTAATTCGTATACAGATATCTAAGGTTATACCTTCTTCAATTTTTTTTCCCCCCAAAGTCAGGAAACTAATATGGCCCCAAACCGAAGGGGGGCCCGAGAACGGAACCTGTGAAAAGTCTTAAGAGCTTTTCTGACTGACACCCTGCATAAATCATCCCCGGTAGGCTACAATAATTTTGTATCTCTTCTTCTCCAATTTTTCCTTTTTTTTTTCTCTTTTTTTCCTTTCTTGAGCAACGGCCTATTGTTACGCCAGAAGACCACATACAGAAGCTCTACCTCCAAGGGGAGTCAAGGAGCCGAAACCCGCAAATCGAGCTACGGAATCTTGGTCTGGATCCATTTATCATTGTGTTTCAATCAAGCTGTAGGCGCTCTGCTCCCATTGTCTCGCTCGCTGTTTGAAGAACTCCCAAATCTCGTTTTGCTTGGATTCTAATGTGACTGTACCCCAACTTTTGTGAAAAGTCTCAGTGTCAATTAAACAAAGGATGGTTCAACCCTTTTACTAGCAAACGGCGGCTTTTTCCATTGTTCCCCATGCATAACAAATAGGGGAGGGAGTCATTAGAACAGAAGGACTTGCACCACCTTGACGAAAATGTCCCAGAACGAATGGCTAAGATGAAAATTCATAAGAATAATACGACTCTCTTTAATGTCGTCTCCCATATTTTTCTTTTTGGGATAATTCAACCCTCCCCACCTCCTGTACATAACCCCGCAACATTGGGCTCTTGATCGTTAGACAGGATCCTATCTTTGCCACGGAACTCCCCAAACGCAACCCAGCACTAATAAGCTTGAATCTGTCTTTCTCTTCTTAGCGACCACAAAAACTTGAACGTCGATGCTAACCATCACTTACTCTGACCACTGAGCTATTCTTTTCCCCTTATCCCATTTTTTATGATTTTTTTTACTTTTTTTTACTCACCACTATAACCTAGATAGTTGGCGTGTATCAATTCGGCTTTAATGTAGCATGAAGAGTCATAAAGCAATTACGAACTTAGATGGAAACGGGTTAGGACCTCAAAAAGGGGTAAAAAAACGAAAAAATACCCGAAAAAACGCAAACTTGGGACTCGGAGCTCGTCAATGGCAGAAGCACCTTTAGGCTTCCGAGAGGTAGAGACGATATTAACCTTAACACGCTTCTGGGCACCACTTGACATCTCCTGCATAGCGTACTCATCAGATTTGAAAGCCCAGCCGCAAAAGATCACCGGGCTTGGGACGGGCACACAAAAAAATAAAAAGGAAATGAGAAGGAAGGTTCTAAATACACCTCACCCCATACGAGCTTTCAACGTTATTTCCAAGACAAAACAAAAGGCCTAAGGATGCCCAAAAGCTATCTAGACCCACCTGTCTTGGTCGTCAGTCAAACGCAAACCCGTCAAAAGTATAGAAAATGAAGCGAAAACCCCAATGTATGTGATGTGTCTATGTGCTGGCTTTGGTAGCGAAACTTCGCGTGACCAAGGGATAACAAAAGGATTTGTTATCTCATAAAAACGAACAAAGAGAACCTTCATTTCCATAATGACATCTGTAATAGCCCCCGCGTTCTTCTCCACATCCTTCCAATTATTACTTGAATCCCATCCCCCTTGTATATCCCACATAACCTTCCGCCATCTTCCACGTTTCTCTCCCTATACCCCCCCCCCCCCTTCCCTCCCTTCACTTTCCTGTCGAACCTTAAGTAAATTGCATTATACATGCCATACTAGTGCGTCCTTCACTTATCATAGCTCTGTGTTCTTCTAATAATTGCAGAACACAAAGCGGAACACGGCTGAATTGGAACTTTAGTCTGGGTATTAGGGCCAAGGGGGCAAAAGGCTTTATCAAAGAAAAGCTCGCAGTCCGAGTGTCCGAAATGAAATTCATTTTTATTTAATTTTACGTCTATGGTCAGTCTGAGGTTTACTGTGGCTGGAAGACATGTTGAGATCATCAGAACAAAAGATGCCAACAACAACTGTCAGCAAACATGCTAGATAGTACTTAAAAGAACACTCCGCGGGGCGGGGCCTCGAGTGGTAAACAGAAAAACGTTCGCTTAAGGTACTCGCTGACGGGGGAAACCCCGTTTCGGGCAAACCGGAGTTGTGCAACGGAACGCGGGCGACTACCAAGACACCGGTCGTTCTAGGACCCTTTAACTGTCGCGCTTTGTCACAACACAGCGAGCTTTTTTTGGCCTGACCAGGCTAATAAATGAGATCAAAACCCGAACCCGTAAAGGCCCTTCCAACCAAAGGCTTCTTAGGTTCTGAGCGTCCTGAATAATTCAACACCATTCAATCTAGTTGTAGTGTGTCTTGTAACTTTCCTTAAAAGTCGAGTAAAACCAACGATTAATCCCCAAAATATTCCCCAAATATTCCAAAAACTGGTTTCCCCATACTATATAGCGCCGATGCCTAGAGTCAAGTTTAAATACCAGTCACAGTCAGTATGTCGTATTCTCTCGTAAAATTTTCATCACGAATTCACGATGACTCACAAAAACGTTACCGAAAGGAAATGCCTTCAAAGCCCTTAAAAACCTTGTATTCCGCTTTCTGCATGCCACGAAGAAGATCGGAATGCACCATCTTCAAACTTAACTCTCCAATGTAGTACAGTACAGGTGCGACTCAAGGTCTCGTACTTTTATTTTTTATTTTCAGGAAAATCCTTTCCATTACGTCTGGGATGCAAACTACATAGGCCCAAGTCTAGAACGGCTCAATCTCGATGGACCGGCAAGGTCATGTCATGCTGTTCTTTTGTGCTGGCCCAAATCGAGAGTATTGCGCCAAGTAAAAAAAAGGGATTTTTTTTCGAAAGCAATGAACGGTAGCTCAATACCCACAGACACAAAAAGCCAAAGAATTTGGTTCAGCATGGTAGAGAAACTTCCTTTCCTACCGTACCGTTCATTAACTACCAGGGGCCCCCTTTTTTGCTTTTAACTGTCTGTAGCATGATCGCTCATTATTATTTCTTTTCCGTCTTTGTTGCGCAGAGTCCAATGATTGCCTCTAGGGACAATTTCCCACGCTGTTTTTTTCTTTTCTCTTCCAGTTCCCATTTTTCATTTTTCTATTTCCAAGCCGAACCCTTCTAACACATTAGCTTCCTAGCAGAAAACGAGCAGCGAGAAGGAGTATATGCACCTCGTATACCCCCTTCACAAGGAAAAAAAAGATAATTTGGAGGGAAAAAGAAAAAAAAACGAAAATGCGTAACGGCCTTATAAGCATCGCTTGTGAGGCACTCTTTCGTCTAAGGACTGGACTCCGACGTCGTTTTTTATGGCTATAAATTGGCGGTGAGCGATAGTTTACGAGGCGTTCGGCCCTTGATTGGGACCTTCTCTCTCTCTCTGACTCTCCTGGCTCCTTCCCGCTATCCCAGCCGCCCCCCTTCAGGGGCCAGGCAAGGTGCGAGGTAGTGTTCCGCGGTGGTTACAGGTGGTAGCTACCTGAGTCGCACCTCACCTGCTGTGAGGTCTCACACCCTTACCACGCCAATGGACTTGGTTGCTTTTTTTTAAAAAAATGGGGCTGTTGCTTTATACTGCATTTTATAACTAATCTTACCAGCAGACAGAGCCATATGAACGAGAGCTATAATAGTGCTACGGGGACTTTATATCTACTTTTTGCCACTGAAGCAACTTTGACCATAAAATAAAATAAATTAAAAAAAAGAACACAAGGCGCGTTAAGATAGCAATAACACCACGAGAGTGCGTAAAATCATAAAGAAGGACACCTTTCCCTTACCCCCGTTTTAAAGCACACATACTTCCCTTATCACCCCTCGTAAATCTGATTACATTAGAACCACTTTCTTAGAGAAGACACGAACTCCTAACAACGTATCTGCCGCCAAATGTTACAAGCACTAAATACAAGACTTGAAAAACAAAAAATCGCGTTATCAACAAACGCGGGTAACTGTTCCCAGACTCCTCCCCTCTACATTTTTGGGTGAGACTTTTTACGATTCTACTTTTTTTTTATTTATTTTTATTGTATTAGTACGGAAACGAGTTGGCTCCCGTATACTTTAGCTCGGGATAGGCGGTTAGCATGGGTAATTTCGGAACAATTTTAAATTAAAACCCGCACATTTCATGAAAAATCATTCCACAGCAAGCTTGTACAACCAATCTACTTTTTTCCCAATTAATAATAAACTAGAAACATGCAAATGAAGTTTGCAACTATGTGAAATACGGTGCCTTGATGTGTTTTGATTGTGCACTAGCTGCTAAAAAAGAACATTTTTCCTTTAGATTGCTTTCGTATCTGACGAGCCGTTTGTGATTTGGGACCTTGTGCTGCCACAGCCAAATGTGGTGGCAAATTGTACTTTTCAGAAGCAAAACAAACGTAGAAACCTTGCGGCAATTAGCTACCTATTTCTATGTACTTTCCCTTGCAAGGCTTTGCAAAACACAACACGTTCCCCGGATTTAGTTATACACGCATGCAATGTATCCCAGAGTCAAAAGTGACACCAGTGTGTCACTGTCTAACAATGAATTTTTCTTTTTTGTATCTTTAATGCATCCCCCGCGTCGAAAATGACGCCAGTATGTCACTGTCCAACAATGAATTTTTCGTTTTCAGCCAATGGAGTGAAAGGAAGTGCAAGTATTGCCGATTCTCTTTAACGAAAGTTGATGAGAATTGTTAACCTAAGCTAACCTAATGCATTTCCAATCCAACTACCAATTCTCAACTCGAGTGACACCCGTTTGTCACTCTTTCTCAAGAGAGAACGTTTTGCAACCATAATACACACTAGTGTCACTGTTATCTCCGAGTTCTGCAACTAGAGAACCTGTTAGCAAAACAATAACAAACATCAGCGCCATTTGCGACTGTTTGTGCATCAATACGCTAAGGTATAATGGAGGCTTAAGATTGCCGAACGAGTCAAACTAAGCTATCCCGGATAAACTACAGTTAATACCATAAGCATGACTTCATCTACCTGAAATGGGGATCATATTGAAAGTCAAATTTTTAGCACCCATTTTTAAAAAAACTCCTTTGAAAATCCCCTTTTTTAGGGGGTGGGTTTTTGGGGTGGGGGAGGTCTTTTCCCCTTTTTCTGATTAGAAACAGCCAATGAAGACGGCATTAAAAAGCGAACGCTTGTGAATAACGGCGTTCAGCTATAAGTTCCGACAATAACTAGGGGCTGGGTTGTGGTAGGGTGGGGTGGGGGGGTCAGTTGTTCATTAGGAACCGTCATGCAATTTTCACAGAGATCAATACGCAGCTTAATGGCGCGCCGGATAACGTCCCCCGAGCTTTTCTCGAATACCCGAATATATATATCTATGCACTCTATACGAAGGAGTTTGCTTCTAGCCTCTCCCATGCAAGTTCGACTGTGTTATTCTGAATAGAGCTCAAGAGAAAAGGGGGACTTGGGGGGGGGGGGGGTGAGAGATAAAGCAGCCAAAAGAAGCCGGGGGCATCCCGCCGAGTTTTACGAGTTTCCTGTTCTTTATCGACTCGGTAGCTAATTAAAGGGGCTTCCAATTAATGAAGGGGCTCCCGAATGAGGAAACAACATAAAATACCCCATAACATTGCACGTTAAGGGAAAAAAACGATGTCCACGACCCCTTTTTGCTCTATGCCTCTTTCTCTCAAACCTAATTTTCAGCCAATTTAGTTGTCTAATTTTCTTTATTTTATTTTTAGGTCGGAAACGAGTTAAGATAGCCCAACGACGTGCTTTAGTGATCCAATGCCTCAACGGTTCACCGTGTCCTTATAACACAGCCTTACGCCATCCCGCTAACCATCCCCACATGCAAACACAAATAGCTCCCAATCAGATCAGGTTCTCTTAAAGACACAAGTAATGCATACTGTATCCCCTTTTCCCTGTTGTTCGCCATTTTTTGGCCTCTTGTTGCCCTTTAGAAGCTAACAAGTCTAAAGGAAGCATATGTTGCGTCTATGGCGATAGAATTCCCAGCTCTTTGGGGCCTTTTGGCTCTTTTGAGCACTTGCCGGCACAAAGGGTTATCAGAAGGGGCCGATGAATTGTGATAAACGCGGGAGTGTAGAGAGCATTTTAAATTGGCGCGAATTAACGCGCCAAAGCAGACCGACATATTGAAAGGATTCACAGTGGGTGCTTTTCTAAGCTCTTTTTGAGTCAAGTTGCCATACCCTCACTAACGCAACACTAACGTGGCACGGCTTACGAGCATGAGATCATCGATGCCGCCTCGCTTGCCATGCTGGCGAGTATTTACTGGCTTCCTACTCTTTCCAACCAAATGCTTCTTCGTTCTAAACCATAAAAAGGGAAAAAATACACAGCTCTGGTTTCTGCTCAGCTAATTAGATGCGTAATTCACTCCAGCAATAAGAGTCCTTTTTGCTCCGGATTTTACGAACCTTATCAGGCCCAAATGCGGGGCATGCTCCACACGTTCAAGTGGGTTTCCTTTCCCCAATGCAAACACCTCCCTCCAGTGCGCGAGACCTGCATCGGGAGCAGACTCAATTAACTGGATGTCTACGGAATAAGAACAAAAAACGGGGGAAGACACGGCTATCTACCATCCACACCTCCCAAAACAAGTGAATTTGAAGAAGGTCCTCGATTAAGCCACGCCGAGTCGGTTGTCAAGGCTAGTTTTGTGCCCGTCATCGCATCGGTTCTGCTTGATTGTAAGGTCCACTCCATTTTACCCATGGGATACTGTTCCCAAGAACCAAGGAACTCCGGCCTGGGCGCATGGAATTCATGCCACGTAACAACAGTCTCAATTGCTTTCAATCACTGTGCAACAAGGAAACAAAAACCTTGATCTGTTTCTGGGGGCTCTCGCAAACTGTTATTACCCTTTGAGCACCGTTTTATTCATCTTATTTCTTTTTCTCTTTTTTATTTGTACTGTGGCGTATTTTATTTCTCTATTGTATTGCATTCCCTTAATTCTAATAAAAATTGGTTTCTTTCTTTTTTGTCATAGCGCGCAAAAAATTCAATCTGCCCCCAGTCCCTTTTTATTCTGACTTGGTTGTTTCTTACTAGGCGATCTCCAGCCTTCCAACCTGACAACATGGGCCTTAAATGCGCCTTTGCGATGCCCCGCAGGTTCAGCATCCAAAGAATCTATAAGAAAACACCAACTGACACTGAGTTTCTTTCTAGCTCAGTGATTCCAGTCGCTGACCATCGGCACCATGCAGGCCATCGGGTTCCCTTAAAGCAGAAAGAAAATTGCGTTTGTCAAGCAACACAACACAACACTCTCTGGAATATATCAATGCTAGGCTAAGAGTTGGTAACTCCCTAAAAAAGGGGAAGGGAAAGAAAAAAGGAGCCAAATTGTACATTCGAACCACGAAATTGAGAGTTTCTGTGTCTTCTATAAAATTGCTCCATTGCGTTGAGCCCCTCTTGAGGTTTCGGTGATGGGAGTGAAGCATGGCCGGGAATTTCCGCCCAACGCGGCTATGTTATTACAACCAAAGAAGCGTCAGGCCCAAGCACGCAAAAGCAGGCAAACGAACTTGTGATACGAACAAGGGAAGAAGTATCCTAGACAGGCCCCCCAACAACAAAAAATCGTCCAAAAAAGTCCAGTTTGGACCACGAGTCGGTCAAGAAAATGACTACCGAGCTCGAACTACGGTGATACCGCGGGAGCAAGTGATTGCATTCCTCAACATCGCCTTTTGCTTTTGCAGACTTCAATGGAGTTGGCATTGGCTCGAGAGTCAGATTACGTTTATGGTTTTCCGTGGCTTTCCTCTGCAACCCACAATTGGAAACGATGCGACGCTGGATTTCGTAATTTTGCTTGTTGTTGTTAATAATTCTGACAGAGAGCCACGACTTGTCTACTGGAACTTGGGGAGTGATGTGGCTTTCGTGCATGCACAGTTATAATCTTTCTGTCAAAGGCTGCTGTGATGTTATTTTTTGTTATTGGTTGGTTTAGCTTTTCGTTTACTATATTAGATTACAGTAATAACAGTTCGGTTCGAAACTTACCTTGATTGCGTACTTGAGAAAACTCTTCTTCGTATTCGGCGAGAGTTTCTTTGAGCTGTTTCCGCTCTGCTTCCAAATCCTGCACTTTGCTAACTTTCTGCTGCAAGCTGGGAATCATCTCGAGCCATGGCAAAGGATCTGTGCGAAAGTCGAAAATGGGGAAGATACCGAGAAAGAAAAACAAGAAAAAAGTGAATCAAATTAGTTAGTGAATCTTCATTTCAGGAAACACAGTCGGAGCTAATGACGGTCATAAATCCTAAAGCCAGAACTATCTCATTTCCCTCTGTCCTCCTCCCCCCCAGAAAAACTGACGGAAACTGCTTCTATGTCCATGCTTTTCTTAGAACGTAACACCCCAACTGCGTTTGTTCGTTCAATTAAGGCCACTCTTCTTTCGGTTTGAATATTACTTTCTTGGTAGTGTAGATGGTAGATCCTCGCATTGTATTCATTACTTATGCCTTTCCCGCCCACGTTTGGGTGGGAAACTGGGAAACGAAAGCGATTATTTGTAGAACAACAACCACACAGCGCCATTTTTACTTTGGCAGTCACAGTCGCAGCTCTTCCCACACTTGCACTTGATACGTAAATACAGACTGCGCTTAAATAGCCCCCCTTTTTCAAACTATTTTCTCAAGCTCGCTTGACAAGTCTTCAAACAATACGTTTAAGTTGGTAATTTGGACTAACCACCTCAAACAGAACGAAAACGTTTTTTTAAAGAGGTAGTTAGCGAAATAAGTTTTAACCTTCACGCTACAGTACTGGAGGTGACATTAAAGGCTATTTCACTTAACTTTCCTTTTTCTTCCAACGATAAAGTCTGAGCATTTTCAATTATGCGAAAAACATTCCCAGAAACAGGTAAAAAGAACACAGACTACTTAACTACCCTAATCTCTGCATAAACACATAACGTACAGTACTCTCCAAGAAAAACGACCCCAGCAAACCATACCGTCTAATGGCCCGCAACTGTGCGTCTGGGAACAGCACTACGAAGCAGTATTAGGGCTATTCGCAGCACTGTTTCCAGACACGCCGTGGCGGGCCATTAGGACAGTATGGTTTGTTGGGGTCGTTTTTTTGGGGAGAGTACTGTACATATGGCCCTCTATTAGGTGGGTGGCCCATAACGCCAGCGATGCCAATTTGTATTTCGCTATGTAAACAAGAACCAAGTCAACCTTAAAATCGTGATCTTTCAACACTAAAACTCTTTAAAAGCTAAATAATAATAACAACAATATTAAAAAACATTGCAAGGACGAATTTTTCCTGTTATTATCAGGGAAACTGTTATAATCCAAACTACTTTCTATAATATTACAATCCAAAGAATAGGGACTTAACCCTCAGAATAGGAACTTATCCCCAAACCTTGATCTTTCGAACACTAAAAATGTCTAAAAAAGACAAACAATAATAACAATAAAATACAGCCTGCAAGGCCAATTTTCCCTGTTATAATCCAAAAGAATGAGTTTCATTTTGGGGCAAGATATAATTATTCTAAGGTAAAAGAACAACCGAGTGAGTTTTCGTCGATGGCTCCTTGGGTAAACCTTTTTCAAGGGAAAAAAAGGACAGAAAACAGACGTCACTACGGGAAAACAGCCGTTAGTTGCATTAGGATATGAGATGGGAACAGCAACATTGCCATCACTTTTTATTCGTGCTTGCATGGAAGGAGCGGAAGACCGATTCGGGACTCGACGAGGCCACGTGTAATTGTTCTTGCCCGCGCTAGTCCCAAGGTATCAATCAGGAGCGATAAATCCCCATGAAATGACCGGCCTTGCTGGTCCATCGAGCAAAGGGAAGAAGGGGGGGGGGGGATACCTTTACTACCAACCCAACCCAACGTATCTTGTATTACTAAGATGTGTGTGGCTGTGTGAATCTTTCTGGACACATCTTTTCCCCACATTTTTCCAACGCCGGGGAAAGATTTCTACCTTGCCCACCTCACCCATTCCGGAAGGGATAGTGTGGTATGGTGGTTGTTCGTCCTCATAATCACCGGACCACTGCAATAAGCAAAATTGCATACGTTGCGTTTATACTGCGCGCCCGGACCACTATAACACGAAGTTTCCTAATATTTGAACCCTCATCGTCTTTCGACCTGCTCCCGACGTTCCCAGGTACGCTATAACGTTACCCAGATTCAAATTTCCCCCTCTTTTTTTCCTTTCTTTTTCATTGTTGCTGGACGCTTCCCTTTAGACAGGCAGGGCAGCTTTTTCTTTCTTGTGTACACGGGCTCCTTTTGTTACCATACCAGTGTAGGAAAGCTTATTGGTCCAAAACTGTGAATGCCACTTAGCGAAATTATACGGGGCGGCTCCGAAGGGCAACATGAATTACCGCTGGACTATTTATCATCAAAGACAGTCCGTCGGAAGCATGATTACGTGACCTGGGAACGACTTTCGGGGGCTTTGCTGCTGTCTTTGGCCGATGTGCCGATGACAGCTGAAGAATAGATGACACAAGGAACAATTAAGGGTTGAATAAGGGAGCCAACCAATGGTCACGCCAAGTTGAACTTCCGTTAACCGGGTTTCAATTTGTCCGTCTTCCAGAATCCGTTACTTTTGGCTATTTTGACTAGACCTAATGGATCCTTGTATATATAATGATAGAGCACCAACACACCACACACTGTCTCCACAACAATGAACATTACTTCGGATCCTATTCGCCCCGCCCTTACACAGTCCTATTTGGGTTTTACTTGACTGGACCGGTAATGTACTACAATTTCAGTCGAAAGAAAATGTCTTCAAGGAGTCGTACTGGCGGTGGTATTTAGTTGGATAGGCTGGATACTTGGGCCAGAGTTGTAAATATAGAATGGAGCTCCCCAATATATCTACGAGCACGCGTCGGAGATAATAAATGGTTCCTCATTGAAGCCAAACCTCATTTAAAAGTCCACGTTAGGCTCGCGTCTCCCTGAATTCGACAAACGGTCGTCAGTTCCGCTTGTGTGAACGCTCAACGGAAGTCATAACGACATCACTGATTAACTTAAAGGAAACACCCGTAATAATAGAAAAATTGGGAATGGAAGATTGAACTAAACTTTGGGAAAGGGGTGGAGGTTAAACTAAAGAGAACGGCAGCCCTTTATTTGAGTTAACGGAATAGCTCAAAGACAGCCCCCAAAGTTGCTCCCTTTTTTTACAATATTTTTTTCCCACTCATCGCAAACTCGGGCTCATACCCAACGTACGGATGTACGAACAAGATCTCCCAAGCAGATAATCGAGTGTATAGTTCCCCAATTGAAGAGACCTGGACTAATTCCCTCCCGTAAACCACCCACATACCCAAAATGGATCTGCGTTGCACCACGACTGCATTAAAAAAATAGGACAGTAGAACTTCTATGGACCATTCGACCGGAACTTGGTAATGAAGAAAATCTAGGTGCCCTCTCCAAAGACTGTCCATAAATTGACGCAGTTCCTTGTTACAGGTGGCATTATATTGGGGTTGAGTAAAGCATGGGGGAAGTCGTCATAAAGGGTACTAAGCTGCTATCTGTTTTCCGAACGCATTCAATTCTTTTCCTATTTCACCCGCGTCACTGTTTTACGACCAAGGCCCTAATACAAGCAACTTGTTCTTCGTGCCTCATCAGAAAGACAGCTGAAATGACACAAGAGCGGAGGGGTGGCTAAAAAACAGATTCCACGTAGAAAACAGCGTGGCGAAACAAAAACTTTGTAAAAAATAGAAGAGGGGGGTCTTGCTGTGCCAGGCGAGAAATGATTTGGGGACTAGCATAAGTGGCGATCAAGAGGGTCCCGGATATTGTCTCTCACCTGTCCCAGCTTCCTGAACCTCAAAAGCACTTCCTGCTCTCGGCACCTTATCGACCATGAAAGTCCGTTGAAGGGACACGCGGAATTGCCTTACTTTACCCAGGCAACCTCCGAAGGTTTTTGCATGCTTGTCTGCAGCTACAAGATTTCCTTCGGTGAAGTGACGCCAGGCAAGGGACAACTGATGCGCATAATAATCATCATCATCGTTATATTAAAAAGGCAAAAAGTTTATTTTTTGCTTGCATGTTTGATTAGCAAAAAACACGGATGGGAATGGAACACTGAAAGGATGTAGCGTTTAGGTTGTCATTGGAGGAGGAAACATAAAGAACGGAAAATGAAGGAAATCTATGCAGTGTAAGAATAGTTAATCTGTTTGGCATGCACAGTTCATCAAGGTGTCAGTCAAAGCGGAACGCCTTGTTTATCCAAGAATGGATAACGGATGTCCTCAAGCGGTTTGACCTTTTGTTACCATTCGTTATGCATCATATGTCGTTTCCCTCGCAAACTCTCGAGGAGCTTTTTCGACGTGACAAAGGAGAGAAAGAGAGAGAGAGAACGCATATGGCAAGATTAGACGACGTTTTCGGGCAACAGATCCACCGAGCGGAAGTCGAACAAGTACACAACGCTTTCTGGCTTAATTGAGTAAGACAATTTATAAAGTGGGCATTACTTGGCTACGAAAAGGCATTCGAAAAGCCCCATAATTAGGAGCAATGAGTACCAGACGTAAAGGAATAGCATAGCACAATAATAACGTGGGCAAAGGAATCTTTTTTCTTTTCTTCGGAATTTTTCTGGGCTCCATGCAAAGATGAAAAGACGAAAAGCTAAAAACCAACACAAAAAACAGGGGGGTCCGACACATAAGTATAATTCCGCGAGCTTGGAAGCAAACGGTGAACAACCTTAAGAGCCAGGGTAAAACGTGTAAAATATACAAGTACACAGGTTACCAGTTTTATTAAAGAGCTGCCGCAACTTAACAGTTGTGATAAAAAAATCAATCATGGTTGCGCAAATTGCTCATATAAAGCGAGCCGTATAGTCTCCTAGTACGGCACTTGAAAAAGCGCCAGAGAGAGAGAGCTTTTACGGAGCTAAGCGGAACCAAATTTCTCAGGCTTCTTTTGCTTTTCTTATGGCTCGGTTCACAGCGCAATTATGAAGTAATGAGCGGCATCGTTGCGTACGCCACACTGCTCCTTTGCTTCGAAACACAGCCGTTGCAGCGACCTGCTACTCTTCCTAAAAGAGCCCGCAAACATGTTCCTTTACTGTCCCCCTTATTAGGCTCATTTGCATAAACGACTCCAATAGATGTGGATAGGATATAGACGCTATGCCTGGCGAATACCTTGGATCGTAATTTTGCTTCGCCAAAAAATAAAATAAATAATATCCTCAATTATTGTATGATGTAGCCTTTCGCCAGACATGCATTGTCCCAGAAAACTGAGTTGTAACGATCAAAAACTCGAATAAATACCATGCTTTATTGCGAACTCTTGGGGCTTCTTTTAGAAGCAGCGCGGATAATTGGCCTTTCGAAAAACTTTCAAAGTGGGGGGTTTTTTATTGCACGCTTTATTAGTCAGAGAATATAAAACTCAATTTTTGAGACTCGATTTCGAACTTTTGGAAATTTAACGCTCCCGTATTACCTTAGCTCGGGACAGGCGGTTAGCAAGGGTAATGTCGGAACAAGTTTGGCTAAAACCAGCACATTTCAGGAAAAAAATCTTCGACAGCAAGCTTGAGCACACTAACAGCTAGGGCACAACCAATCTAACTTTCTTATCATTAATAAGAAATTAGTAACATGCAAATGACGCTTGCGACTATGTGAAACACGCTGCCTATGAATACGTCCTTTGGTTGTGCACTAGCTGCTAGAAAGGAACATTTTTGCTTTAGATTGCTTTCAAATCTGACGAGTTTTCGAGATATTTTGGTACGACTTGACTTGGGACATTGTGCTGCTACAGCCAAATGTGGCGACAAACTGTACTTTCCATAAGCTAAACAAAAGCAGAAACTTTGCTGGCAATTAGCTATCGATTTCTTTCTGTACTTTCTTACCAAGGCTTTTGCAGAACACAACGCGTTCTCCGGTTTTAGTGACCAACGTATGTACTGTATCCCGCTGTCAAAATGACACCGGTGTGTCATTTTCGAACAATGAATTTTTCTTTTTTTAGCTCATGGAGTGACAGAAAGTGCCAGTTTGAACGATGTTCATCAACGAAAGTTGGTGAGAATCGTGAACTTAACCTACGCTAACCTAACGCATTTCAAATCCAACTAGAACTTTTTCCAATTGTAGTTGGATTACCTAAAGTACAGAGTACGGAGAAGTTTTCAAACTTTCATTGGCTGTACCAATTTTCAACTCAAGTGACACCCGTTTGGCATTCTTTTCCCGGAGAACGTTTCGCCACACTATAACTCACATACTGTCCTTTGTATCTCCAGGTTCTGAAACTGGGGAGCCTGTGGTCAAAACCATAACAACCATCCACGCCATCTGCGACTGCTTTGCATCAATAAGCGAAGATTGTAAGGTATCCGAGAGCCTTGGTACCTCTCTTAACTCGTACCATACCCTTGAAGACCTTTTATCATCTTGTCCCCTTTTTTCCCCAAACTTTTTTAAACATATGGGAATATTCTTTTTAAGAAAAGAAAGTTAAAAAAGAAAGTCTGCAATCATATATGAGAACAAAGCCCAAGCCATATTTAATTATCGCCCACGACATATTCCAGATCCAACCAGCAAGGACATGAAACATCACCCAAATCTTCCCAAAGGTAGCGGCTTTTTTTCCACCTCTTTTTCATGTTTTTATTGGGTCGGTTCTTCTATATCCAAAAAGGGGAGGCAAATTCCAAGCAAACAAAATGGAAGGAAAAGTATATCAGGCTTTCGTTTCTTTTTGTCTATGGCATGGACAATATATGCGGCCGAATGAAGCTATAAACCACACAATTATTCGCCTTTCTCATAGTCCACAATAATAACTCTACCTTATCGCCCCGCTTCCCTCAAAATATGAGACGCAACCCACTAACCACACACAAACGCTTGGCTCTGGGCTTCGCTCTAGCTTGCATTATTCACCTCGCTGCTTATAAACACGTCCAAAACTTTGCGCCACAATGCTACTATAGTTAGATGAGTGTCTCCCCGTTCGCCATCTTTTCCATTTTGTTCCCAGTCTCTCCCTTAACGTATCAAAGCTGCGGAGCACAGCAAGAGGATCGCAAAACTCATTCTCGTTAATGAGACGATCAAGTGACGTCAATGTAAACGGGCTTGGGTGATTATTAAGTGATGCATGCAAGCGATAAACTCTTTATTTATTAGGCCAGCCATGTTAAATAACCTTTCTCCCCATCCTCCACTTCCCAATTATTATTTTTAAAATAAACCATTGAAAACCCTCGTCGTGTCAAACTCTTTGTGACGCATCGAATCCCCTTCGCGCTGCGCTTATTATTTTTGCAACAGTACGAAAAAATGAAAGAAGCTAGTAATTAGACCACCCCAATGTGGTCACGCCAAAAAAAAAATCGGATTAAAAAGTTTGCCTCAGCGTTCAGGCAAACCTGTTACGTCTTTGTTTTGGGAGAAATTCGTTTTCAAGTTTTACTACCTGGCTAGCTAAAGGTTCTCTGATGTGCTTACTTCCATAAAAAGCGAAGCACACCAAAGGGTTTACCTTTTACCCGTTTCAAAGGGTTGCTAGACCCCCCTCCCCCCCTTTGACATCCCGTTTCGCCCCCTCACCCAATCAAGGCGTCTAATGAATTCGTTCGAGCGTGGATTAACGCTGAGACACTGTTGCTGGCATTGTGTGTACCTTCATGCTCCCACTTCATTGAATTTGAACGCAAGTCGTCTTTTCTTCTACACCCTGCATTGCTATTGTAAAGGCATACCTGAACGCAACATCTTCGCTACAACTTGTTCACCCCACAACGAAAGAGTTGCGCTGTTGTAGGGCGCCAAGCCAGGTGGCATGAGGAACAGAAACCGTTGATAACGCGTAGCTTCCTGACCACCACACACTTTTTTCTTTCACGATGACGACGAAGAATACCACAGTCTAAGTACGTTAATAGGCTCGACTTAGTGAGCAATGTGGCTCCTGTACAACGTCGGCCAGGGTTCAATTGTCCAACCCACAGCAGCATGAAGGAAAATTTTAGGCCTATTGTCACCATCTTAAAAAAAAAGTGTTGGCTTCCAAGAAATGAAACAAAAATATGCTGTTGCTACTCCTTTTATTCGACGAAATACTGCTGGTCACTCTAGTCACTGTCTGTCCTGAACACTTAAAAAATAAATAAAAAAAGTAGAATTCAGAGTCATTTGCGTTACAGGCAACCAAAGATCCCGCATTTCTCGCCAACTAATTCAATTCGATTGCTTTTCACGTCAGAATCGGGGATAATACCCTCAAATTAACGAAAACCCCCAATAACGTTCTGATTGTGAGCGTCTTCGAGGGAGTTTCAAGCTAGTACAGCCATATCCTAAAGTAAAGTCCACCAAGAAAAATGTTTGGGACACGTGGCTTTGTCTACTTTGTCTATTGGGTCCACGATCGACCGGACAAAGTTGCACCCTTATACAGAAAGGGCAAAAACCCTGATTGCTTGATTGGTTTTGGTGTAATTCAGTTGGAGAGACTCAATAGACACCTCAGCTTTGACAACCAAGACAAAGATTCTGGGACGGGGCGTGAAGGGCTGGCGCGTCCCATCGTGTAAAGAGAAAAAAGGGGGAGAGCAAGACAAGGAACCAACTTCTCGCCCACCTTGTCAACAAAAGACCTTGTCGGACACCATGACTTGGCATCCTCCGCCCACCATGCAGCACCAACACCAACTCAGCGGTTTGACGGATCGACTGTGGCTCTTGGTGATGGTATATAACCTCTTCAAGCCAGTGAAAAGTACAGTCAAACCCCCCTCTTCGCCTCAAAGTATACCTTTTTCAGCCTTTCAAACAGTCAAGAGACACGGAAAGGGATTAAAAATAATACCCCAAAAAGAAAGAAACCAAAAATAGAGAAGACCTCCATTGAAAACGCCTTGTGGACCGTGAATTCAATGATCAATCTCCATTTTGCTCAATGCCAGGCCCCTGTCTTTGAATACTACCCATAAAAACATACAATAAAAAGATTTTCCAGGATGCAAGAGAGTAGAGTGGGGGAAAACGTAGATATAAGTGGTCAGTCACTTCAGCTTCCCGTCAAGGGGTTACCATCAGCCGTTACTTTATAGTACTGGCCAAGAAGCTAGTGGGGGGCATTAACAAATAGCAGCTCAAGCTCCTTTTCTTTTTTAATTCGATATGGTAACTTCTGTCGCACCTGTTGCCCTGAAAATGGCGCCGAGTTAGAAACTTCGTGGGAGGTAGCAACTACACTAAAAAAGGGCAAAAAATCAGCTCAACCGTACAAGGCGTGTGGCAATGACAGTCCAGCCATTTCTATCCCCCCATGTCACGCAACTTCTTTTTATTACTAGTATTATTCCTCACTTTTGGACTTTCATTTCCATTCCCTATACTGCCTAACCATGAATCTGAACAATGATCTTACCACATCGACAGGAACGGGAGAATGGGGAGGGTGGGAGGGACCATAGTGAAAAAGTTTGTTTAAATTAGTATTCCTCACTTTTAGATTTTCAGCGCCATGCCCTATACTGCACAACAATGAATGACCGATCTTACCACATCGAAAGGATATACTAACCTTGTGGGAGAGTGGGGGGAGTGGGAGGGACAATAATGAAAAAGTGGAAAAAAGAAGACAAGAAAATCCGTTAGCTGGTTAGCTCCAAGCGCGGTAAATGTGAATTTATTATGTGCTTTAGGTCTGATCGCTGGACACTAAAGAACGAGGCAAAGTCAAGGGGCCAGGAAGCACTTTTCTATGGCCATTCTATCGTTGCTTGATATCAAAGTGAGAGGGAAGCTGATGGTCAAAAAGCTGTCAGTGGAGCCGGATGTGGATGTGGGCAAAAGTTAGACCATACAGAAGTAAGAGTCCGAGAAGCCTGGATCTGCTGGTTGGACCACGCTAAGTTTATACTAAAAGCCTTGAGTTTCCCCCTGTTCTTTGCTCGCCGAAAAACTGGCTAATGTATAGCTTTTCCCGCCAGAAAACTCTTCCGCGCCTCGAGACACTGGCTGCTCACATCCTTCTCCACTCAGAGACCAATATAAGCACCAAAAGAGGGGGCTTTTTGTTCTCAGCCTCGTCCAACGGAGCAATAATGGCACGGAAGAATGGTTGCGATATGCCCCAGCATTAACGCTATTATCTCACCACAGCAGCATCTAATAACACACAATGGTGATGTGTCTTTGGGCTCTCAATGGAACTCCCGGGTTTCTTCTCTCTATGCTGGGTGTCTATAGGACGGGCCAAACCCGCTTATGTCCTCGCTCTCTGTTTCGGCGATTATTACTTGATACTTATCTTGCCCCCCTTCTATGCAGACCTGTATCACACGTTGTATATTGCGGTCGATTTGGTGATAAACCTGGCAAAGTTTTGGTGTTTGATGCGTGAATAGAAGGGTCCTTGAAAGGGCAATTAAAAGCGTTCGCAAGGCAGTTTTCAGTTTCCACGCGGATATGCAAGGAAGTGAAATCAACAAGTTCTCTCCTAGTGAAAAGCTAGTGAAAAGCATCAGTCATCGAGGAAGGGAGAGGACACGAATGGACCAATGAACAAAAGTTTGGGACCCGAAAGCAGCCAAAGGAGAGTTGAGTCAACCGAAAGCAATAATTTATAAGACAATTGCATCTTAGCATGTTCCCACACGACGCAAGCTCGCCTGCTGTTGCTGTTACTGTTGCTGTTGGGGAGACAGTATATATAGAGCCCCATTTCTTGCCCCGTCATGGTGATATGAAATCTAGCTTCGCAAAAGGAAGGAATTAATGACCCACTATGTGGATGATGGGGCTTTCGGACTCGACTAGTACTACGGTAGTATAGAGCTCTCTTGCTTCCTCAGCTTTGGGCTTTCTCTGGGCTGGTCATTTCGTCTACTTCCATATATACTAATATGAGAGCGGGCCATGCGGGATTAGCCGGTCGTCTAATGACATCGGTTGGAGAAAAAGGAGGGCCTTCCGGTTTCATTACTTTCCTCCTTACTTGCTATCTTGCGAAAGCAAACTATTGCTCATCGGTCGACTTTCTACTCGGTAAATTTACCAACACAAAAATACCATTACGTACAATAACATAACTCGGTCTGAATTCAAGCAAAACACTTTCAATGCCCGAAACGGCAACGCGACACAAGGACGACTCGACATAAGACGACTCGACACAAGGACTAAACGACATAAGACGACTCGACATAAGGACGACTCGACACAAGGACGACTCGACACAAGGGCGACTCGACACAAGTACTAAACGACATAAGACGACTCGACATAAGGACGACTCGACACAAGGACGACTCGACACAAGGACGACTCGACACAAGGGCGACTCGACACAAGTACTAAACGACATAAGACGACTCGACACAAGTACTAAACGACATAAGACGACTCGACACAAGGACGACTCGACATAAGACGACTCGACATAAGGACGACTCGACAAAAGGACTACGGTTCACCCGACTTAACGACTAGGTTAGGTTAGGACTAGGTAAGGTTAGGTTTGAACTAGGTTAGGGGCTTGTAGTCCTTAAGTCGTGTGTACCATAGTCCTTGTGTCGGCGTCCCGAAAAACGAGCGAGATTGACCTTTTAACCTGGGTTACTGGGTGATGATGTTTCAGCTAATGAAGGGAAATTGTTGCATAGCGTCTATAACAGAGCGTGTAAAACCTATAAAGAGTCCATGTCCAGACTTTCGTTTGGGTGTACATGTTCCACGTCCCACTTTTTCGCCCCACCAAGATCCAAGTGCGCGCACCCCGGCGTTTATTAGCCCCATCGGACCAATAAAACCGCCTTCATTAACGCTCCCCTTGTGTCTTGTGACCTGACGGACTCGTGCTGGCCTGACCTAGGCTGTTTTAGGTAGCCAAAGTCCCTCATCATTGTGATGAAATTCTGGGGGAGAGCTCTCGCCACGCATGAAACCCGGAAAAAGTCGACCCATATATACTACCCCGTTGCTCTTTTCCCGCACGCCAAATCTACCTCACTCGAGTCGACTCAACGTGTTGGATTAGAACTGACATAAAAAGAGCGATGAGCTGAGCCATTGCAGTAGTCCACTTCAAACACGCAAGAATTTCCCTGGAATTAATGATACCGTTAACTATACGCAAAGGGTGGGGCTATTCCATGTATACACATAGCACTGACTCCCTTTTTCGTCCATTAATACTTTACAACGGCCCCAAAAGACTTTTTTCTTCCCCTAAACCTTTTGACCCTTGTATATACGTATAGTATACGTTATACGTACACTAAAAGGGGCCGGGTAAACAATATGCCCGCTTATTACTCCAGCCTCGCAGTTTTAAAGCCGGAAATGTCAGACTTCTACATTCTCTATATGTGATATCTACTCATTCTCCTCTCTTTTCCCCCATTGCTAAGCTCTAATTGAAAATTCGATAATCCCCCATGAGGTGAAGCGGTTTGGGTATTAAAAAGATACCATTGGTATCACAACGCCAATAAAGATGGCTGTCGACATTGCTGGGGCTGAAAGAGCCAAGTAATTCGCCTCCCCAGAGCTGTCTCTTACAGGGTATCGGGGATTTCAAAACTTTTTATTTACATGCGGAAACGATAGAGTGATACAGAGACTCCCTGCTTGGAAGATGAAGTCTTCATTCCCGGCGAACTCTATTTTTGCCACGCCATTCATCGCCTCATTTACAGTAAATCAGCGGGATCGACGCGAGTTGAGGGTTCCAAACTTGAAATACAGGTTCATTATTGCGTCATGCATTAGCTGCCATGGTGATCTCTTTCTAATGTAAACCATGAGCTCGTCCATGAAAAGGGAAATTCATTGTTGAGACTTCCAACCCCATTGACGTGGTGCTCGTTTCCCTATTCCAATAACTCCCACTCATGTAATAACCTCGAACGTAAACTGATCAGGAGCTCATGGACCATTTTGACTCCCTCAACTGTGCAGCACGGAAACTTCCGGTTTGATTCGCTCTCACCCCCCAACTTTTAAGGCTTCATACATATATGCAACACGTTAGACAGTTGCGGGGATGCACCCAGTATGGTATACGGGCGAAAACCTTATCTTTACCGCGGTCTCTTCGGACCTGGGAAACGTTAAACTGCTGGACAAGCCGTTCTCCATGTCACGTGACAACTTCATTCCCATTTCCCACCATACTTGTCCCGCACAAACAACGCACCATGAATATTTGAGGTCGTTTTGAATATCACCTCCCCATCCAGGGCTCCACGGTTCTCGCGGTAACCAGAAATAAAAGAGGGGGGTAGGGAGAAAAAAAAATCCGCCTTAACCCATTGTTCATTGATTAGAGAGGAGCATGTATAGCAGAGAGGGCGGCCAAATAATGGCCAACATATTTTACAACCACTTTTTTTTCTTTTTTCCCATACTTCTGAATCTAAAGCATCGCAATGGTCTCACATTTTCTCGTCTCACATCTCCAGATGTTTTGTCTCTGTTTGTTGGGGAAGATATAGAAGAAAGCAGGCCCACTACTACACGTTTTTATGGTTTGGGGGTTTTGCTTCAAGGAAGGGTGCATGACAGACAAAGGGAGACGCCACCAAAAAAGGAACAAAAATGGGAGATTTGCTTTATAGTGCTGCAGGAATATAAAGCAATTTCTGGGATGCTTGCTCCACACATCGCCCGCAATACCTCTCTGATGACCTCCAATGGCGACGCCATTAGGAAACGGCAAGACGATCTATGATGCTCCTCTTTCTATTCAATCCCCGCTTGCATATGCACACAAGTGGGTCCTTTTTTATGGGCCCCCTGCCTCCGGAGGCTGATTACCATAGAGCAGGAACGACGCATACAAGCACCCATGTACTACACCAAGCTATTGATTAAGGTACGGTATATAACGATGCTCCAAAGCGAGTTATCAAGACATTAGATATGCCTTCGATGTGCTCTCTTTGGGTGGACTCTCACCCCCTTATTGCTTCCTTAATAATACCTTCGGATCAAGATATTGAAGAATATGAAGGCTATAAGTACATAATAAGAAACTATAGGGCAACACGTTCTCCGGATTCAGTTACATACGTACGTAATGTAACCCGGGGTCAAAAATGACATTGGTGTGTCACTGGCCAACCAGGAAATTTCCTATTTTCAGCTAGTGGAGTGAAAGACAGAGCAAGTTTAAACGACTCTCATCAAATAACCTAAACTAATGCCTTTCCAATCCAACTCCCAATTTTGAACTGGAGTGACACCCGTTTGTCATGTTTTCCGAGAACGTTTTGAGACTCTAATACACACAAGTGTCAATTGTATGTCCGAGTTCCCAAACTGAGGAACCTGTTGCTATAGGGATAACCTAACGTAAAACCGTACTTATGGATCATGTGAAGGTAAATCGTAAAAATCGTAAAACGGAGAGCGATTTTTGCTCTTTTGTCCAAACTCAGGTTTGGTTGTAGAAACAGCATGACCAGCCAAGTACTTTAGGGCTGAGTAGCACGGAATCGTAAAACAGCGTCTAAGGGGTCTAACCCCTACACATTTTAATGTCACCTTACCCATAAAGCCTGCCTCTTTCCATGTGCAACCGTGTCTTTTGTTTCCTGTACCAATTTATGCAGATGAGTTGCTGCGGAAAATATCCCGCATTTTTCCTGTTCGCTGCTCTGCGAAAACTGTCTCCTTTTGGGGCACAGAATGGAAATTTTTGTCCTCCAGCTGGGTTCTTAATTAAAAACCTGGGTCCTAATTGCCATAAAGAGCAGCTATCTAGGAACAGCCATCGAGAACATCGAACTAAAGCACCAAAAAAGAAGACTTTGCTCTATATAACCCCTGGAAGTCTATACACATACGCGCGGGGAGGGGACATGCTCTTCGTGTTATATTTTTCTCTTACAAAAAACCAAAGCTAACTTTCGCTAATGAACCTCTTTGGGTGTAGGAGGTGGAGGGGGGAAGAGCAGGAGAAATGCGCCCTATCTGAAATGATTTGGCTCCCGACAGTTCCGCAAAGCCCCAAAGGAGGGTTTGTGACAGTCGTATTTTCATGGCGATTGTTTCTCCATCGTCAGGGACAAGGCAGGGAGACATATGCAGAAGCTGTCATCTCAAAGAACACATGAGTAACGTGGGAAGAGCAGCTGCGAGGTCAAAAGGTGATGACGGAAAAGAGTCAACTACACACGAAGCAGAAAAAGACCGGCAAAGGAATGTTCTTCCGACGACGCAACTAAATAAAAGCTTTTTTTGATGGCTCTTTCCGAGCTTGGCATGACATTGCACGGGAGTACTCGGTGCCTCCTTACCCTTTTATGCCAAATGAACATTACGTTACGTCATTTGCGTTATTCGTCCCTCTTGGGCCCTTTCCCCACAATGCTTCACGGCTGTGAACTCCCTGATACCTAACAAATGCGCCGAATTCTTCATCTGGCAGGGAAATTTCCAAAAATCTTAACTTGCTGCTCATTGGACTTCCGTGTGGATTTCACTTTTTTAAAAAAACAACTTAATCTGGACTTGCTAGAAGGAAAGTTAAAGTCAGAAAAATCTTATGGTCTGACTTTCAAAAAATTTATTTAAAATTTTAAAATTATTTTTTAGCGTCAAGTAAAAAAAAGTAAAACACAACTTAATCTGGACTTGCTAGAAGGAAAGTTAAAGTTAAAAAAATCTTATGATCTGACTTTCAAAAAATGTATTTAAAATTTTAAAATTATTTTTTAGCGTCAAGTTTTATTTTTTTTATTTTTTAAGAATAGGATTTTAAGCGGAGGGACGGGGAGGGAAGCTCTCGTGTACACACTCATGTACTTCCCCATGCTTCTCCGTGAGCTATCCTGCTTGAAACAGCAATTCATCATTCATCAGCGCTGTCAAAACGACGCGTCACGCACAGTGCGAGTTTTGTGGACTTTAAAGCGGCATTATTTATGTGGACTGGCAAGATGCACAGGCTCCAGCCATCCCAATACCAACGCGAAGGGAGCGAAAGCTAAAGGGATCCTATATCCTATATTCATCGAAATCTCTGGCCGATTCGCTCCCCTCGAGCGTCTCCAATATCTTAGGGTATATAATTATTAGACGAACAAGAGTCTGGCGAGCAGCGCGGATCCCATAAACGTACCCCAGAAAAAATGGAAATAAAAGCAAGGCTTTCTCAGTTGTTCCTTTTTAATTTCTGGCTCGCTCATCTCTCTTGTCCCTCACTGTTCTTCCTATGCCATCCAGCCTTTTTGCCAGATATACAAGAAAAGCCATGAACAGCAGTGATGGTGATGGGTTTTCTGGGGCTTTTTTCTCGGTTGCTCGCTAGTTCGCCTTCGCGTTCCCTCCGTGTACTCCGGGCAGGGCCAACTGTTGCAGCCATCCATTATCTTCGTCATTCTTCGTTCCGCGGCTTGACAGTTAACCTCCACCCAAATAAGAGTGAAGACCCCCAGAATCAGACATTGCTCATAACCCATCTGCCTGCTCATTTCGGGGCTTCGAAAGCCACTAACGGCCTCCAGTAACTTATCGCCAATCAAAATTTTTCAAGATAATCGCTCCTCGAGGCGACACAAACAGAAAAGAAAAGAAAAACAGCCGAGCAGACGTTTCACATAACCATTTCACTGTATTAACGCCCAAAAAATTGCCTTTCTTCCGTAAATTACCGCCATCTTTTCCTACAAACCGAGGGGAGAGGGGGCGAAACAGCCTGCAAATGCTGCAATGGCAACCCAACGCAATGGAACGCGCTTTTCGCTTGCGTGACCCTTTAAGCACCTGTTGCGTACCAAAGATCCACAACACGTTCACACTTGGCCTGCGCGGTACCAATATCCAGGGCTTGAAGGGGATCAAAGGGCACTAAGATACTACCTTTGGGGAATAGATAGATTTTTTTTTATTTTTTTAAGACAGCTTGTGACACGGGAATGCTCGGCTGGCGAATGCGAATCTCGGAGAGGTGAAAAAAAGCGATATAATAGTCAACGGTGAAGTTTCTAGGCCCATTCGTAAGATATAGGGCCTCAATAATTCTGGGCAAGTGTCTGGTGGGATGGTCGGGGCAATTGAGGTGTGAAAACAGGGTGACTTATTGGTCATTACGAGCCTCCATCACGCGAAGGCTTTTATCCTTTCCACTGCCAGCCAAAGTGTTTTCCAAAAAAAGGGCAACACCTGGGTTCCATTAAACGCTCGAATACGTTTGTTTCTCAAGAATACCACAGGAAACTTCCCACGTTTTTTTTACGAATTCTGTTTTGAAAAATTACGAATTTAAAAGCGGACGTAATACCTAATTAAACGCTGGGAAAACGTGACGTGTTTGTATGCACTGTCCTTAGAGTAATAAAGTAAATAAAGCAAAAAATTGGAGTGACGCCACCATAAAATAGTCGGGTTTTTTGTTCTCTCAACGTCACACACGTACAATTTCCGCACATTTTGCTGCCCAATTAAAAGTAACCACTTAATTATTTAAGCTGTCTAGCGATTTCTCCTTGTAAATTGTTTACTGGCAATTATTACGCAACAGACAGTCACAAGAACGAATAGCCCTCCCAGCCTAATTATTCTCTTCCTCCCCCCACCCCCCAAAGAAACCCAAAAAAGAAAACTGAACAAGGGACAAGAACATAATGAAGGGAAAGAACCTAATGAAAACCGCAGTGGAGCGAAAAATATCGAATGACTTGTCCGTTCAACGCAATCCTTTTCAATGCTGAGGGCTTTGATGATTGACAAGTGTGGGGGTTGCAGAGGTTAACACGGGTACCTATCGATTTCCCACTGCAGGGGGTTAAACGATCACAGCAGGGTAGAAGGAGGGCGGGAAAAAAATCACACCCTGGATATTCACGCAGCTGTAAAACATTGCCATGGTTTAGGACGGGACTTGGATGGGGTGAGAAAGAATATAGAGGGAGAAAAGGTTGTGCGACCTTATGGGAGTGCAAGTTTTCTTTTTCATTGCTTTACTAAGAGATTTTTTTCTTTTTTCCCATTTTTCAACCCCTCAATGTAAGCGATAACTAGACCAAAAAAAAACTTCGTTTTGCACCCCTCACAACATTCCTATCTGAATTTGATATGGTCAGGAAATCGTTCATCACGCATCCTTTTTTGACTGCAAAAGCGAAGGGAAAATGCAGACAAAACTCGAACAAGACAGGCCTTTTTTTTTCTTTTTTCTTTTTTGCAAGCCAGCAACCTTGGTATGTCTTAGATGCTAAAGCTGGAAAAGCGAGCCCTGTCAAGGATATAATAGCTCATGATTTTTTACTATTTTGGCCCCTTAAGTGGAGGGACTTATCGGTGATTGATGAGCCCGATTGATCATGGACGCGATGATTGCTGCTCAGATGGGATCGTTGATGGATGGAGCGTGGGAGGACGCCAATAAGAACATTACATTCCTAATCAGTCGTTTTATCTTTCGTAATCGCACATTTCGCTCTCTCTTTTGCCTCTTTCTCTATGTATATGTGTTCTTAATGCTCTTGTACACCTTAGCTCGGGTAATTTCGGAACAACTTTTCGCTAAAAACCCAGCAGGTTCTCCAGTTTCGGAAATCGGAGTTCAGAATGACCCTAGTGTGTATTATTGTGGCAAAACGTTCGCCGGAAAACGAATGACAAACGGGTGTCATTCGAGTTCAAAATTGTTTGTTGGATTGGAAATGCATTAGGTTAGGTCAGGACAACCTAACCTAATTTCGTTAACCTATAAGCTTAGGTTATTAAGTTAGGTTAGCTTAGGTTATAGGTTAGGTTACTTTAGGTTAAGGATGCTCATCAACAAACGTTGATGAGCATCGTTAAAACTTGCTCTTTCTTGCACTACACTAGCTGAAAAAAGTAAAAATTCATTGTTAGACAGTGCCACACAAGAGTCATCTTCGCCAGCGAGACACAGTACATACGCTTGTAACTAAATCCGGAGAACGTGTTGAGCAACACCATAACAAACATCAGCGCCATCTGCGACTGTTTTGCATCGATAAGCTAAGGTAAACGGGAGCCTTAATTTTAGCATCCTAACCCCAGTTTGAACCACCTATATAGAGAAACGGAGAGCGGGAGAGGTTCTGAGTTTTACAAGCCTCGTAATCCAAGTTTGAATCACTGTATAGCGAGTACTTAGTTAAACGACATAGGTAGTGCTTCAGCAGTAGTTACAGGCTGAACGTGCGTTGCACAGCCTTTACAGGTGACGAGGCGAGGAATTATTCGCTAACGGAGTAACCAATCTTTTCCCCGAAATCTCATAACAAACGCCGAACCCCTTTGTCATAAAACCCGGCAGAAATAGCTGAAAAAGGTGCTTTGAGCATTGAGCCCCCCTCTTTCAAGCCCTACGTCTATCGTCAAAAGCTTCCTAGTCGTTAACGGGGTAAAATGTTCATTCCTTTTGAACAATTCTTTGATCCTCGTTATATGTCTCTTTGCCGGATTCCCTAGGGTCGCATTTACTAAATTAAAACGAAAACACCCTTCCCCCCTCCTCCCCCAATTGCTCAAGGCTCACCTTCTTTTAGAACAGAGAACCAGTTTCCATTGCGCTCTCTAGTTTTTTAAACACAACGTTTAACTTATGGAAGTTTGGGGAATAGATATCTTGTAATAAAACAACGTTCTAAGACTGGAAATGAGGTTAATCTCGGGGTTACAATGGAACAGAAGTTGAAGAATTGGACGTGGGCGTGCCTGGGGTGACAGTGACTGACGAGATTCTGATGTGACTCGAAAGGAGTTGTTTCCTGTAACGCAACCGGCCCATTTTCCATAGTTACGACACGATGGGCTCTCGATCGCTGAAATGTTATGGTACCCATTGCTGCCTTACTCGGATGCCATGAGTCAAAATCTCTTCTCGTCCTCCACTTCCAGGAAAACAGGCAAAAAACTATCGCTAAGCGATTCAGGCAAATTAGTGTAGGGGGAGTCCGGCCAAATACCCCTCTCATCATCGATAATCGTTTCCCCGGCCGAATAACCCCTTCCAATACTCTAGCCTGGTTGTATAACCACTGATTTTATGCCCATGACAGTGCTAGAACACGAATTTTGCACATTACTGTCACAAAGTGCCTCCAAGGCCTGTACTCTTGCTGTACTACTCTTAGACAAATGTTCAACTACTTTGTGTGTCAAATTGTAAGCAAACTAATGTTTTGACTATTTTTTGCCGAAATTCTCAATAAATTCCATATTTACCATACTTCATGGGTTCAAGAGTTACCCAGTATTGGATTGCAAGTGCATGGTTGTTATGACTGACAGAAAATATGTCGAAATATCTACAGTGTTAAGCAAACCAACCAAATAGAAAATGGAAAATCCACCAATCTAATCTTAATTCGCCAATTACTCTGAATGCGAATTTGGAAAGCTGTTTCCTTCTCGCTCGTTTAGGACGTGTGAACAAAGGAAGAGCTAATCGTTGAGCAGATTTCCCCTTACTTTCATCAAGGAACTGTGCATTCTAATGATTGCCAGGTTTGGCGAACGTTACGTTACGTCTTAATCGGAAGACTCGAAAGAATAAACCAAAAACGGGCTAAAGGTCGTACGTGTTGAACGACGTGAGAACCAACTCCAGCTTTGTCTACCACGCCCCTTCCTTGACAGCCATTACCCTCTTCAAGTTATTAAATCAGACATTAGTAAAAAAAAATCCAAGCTCTTTTTTCCGTTCTTCCTTATGCTTAACTAAGCCGCGTGTCCGCCGTACAGTGTACAGGAATGCTTGTCTTGTCAAAAACTGTCCAACTTCCAAAGGAAGTCATCCATAAGCTGATATATTCCAAATTACCCCTACCCACCCCCTTTTTAAGCGAGGATGCGGCATATTTAGGGCTGTGAGGGAATTTTTTTTAAATGTTCCAAATTCCGCGTTTGTTTTGAGAGCCCCAACTTGCGGTATATTATGCGTCTATACTTCGGTTTCACTTGGCGAGCAAAACACGACATCTTCTCATCATAGCCCGTATTCCATATGGCTCTTCTTCGGAAGTTAAGGTACCATGATCCATTATGCGTAAACCCCCCAACGTTGTAATCCTCGTGGCTTTTCGCTGTCAGTCCATCAAACAGCGAGACAAGCATCAAGATGTGTGTGTGTGGATCGCCCATTTCCAAGTGAAAAAGGGGCTTCGGGAAATTTGAAACATTTTGGGTTCGTTGGTAGCACGCAACGCCGAGACCTCAAAACACTAATCATCGTTAATCTGTACGGAGCCTCTTGTGCTGTCATTCGAAACTGACCATTCCTCAGGTTTTCCGAAGGCAAAACACAAACAAGAAATAAGAAAATGGAAATACCTTCGTTCAGGTTCTGATTGCATGGCCTTTTTCGCTTCTACGCTCTTAGGATTCGAAAGATCGAACGCTTTTTATGAAAATCATCCAAGGCCTAATGAAAAAACAATCCAAAATGCCGTTTGGGACGGTGTACCTTTGTGACGTGTCCCCTCTTTCCACCTGTCCGAATCGGAAACTGACGTGAGGGCGACACACGTCCATCACCTGCTATATGGGGAAGCCATCACAGAGAATATTTTCTAGAACAAACCGATTACCCGGCACGATAGCGGTGCCGTCTATGTGTCTATGCGACTTCCTATTCAATTCCCCCTCTCAAAGACTCCCTTGTTGTTTCTTCCCTGTACATAACAAATGCGATCGCTTTTCCGGTTCCTGCGGTTACAATTGTCATGTTGGCATCTCCACAAAAGCATGTAAAAAGCTCGGTATTCCTATTAACAAAACAGGTACAGTATCGCGCTTTCTGAAAGCGATACCAACTGCCCTCGAGCGTTTGAGACCCAGTGTACCCAGTGCTCCAAGCGGCGGTTTTCAGTACCATGGCGAATGAGAAGAAGAGATTTGCTTGGTCTCATTTCTATTTTATTTGTGTTTTATTTTCGTCCATGCTTGTTCTTAATGTTTGACACTTGCTCCCGGGATTGACCATATGCCCATACTTGGTACTTTCTAATCAAGGGTACCCTAATATATACACAAGTTGCACTTTTTCGGTAGTCGTATTCTGGTGGAAACCGAGGTAAACCAAGCTCTCCTGCCGTGTTTGAGCCAACAGTCCCCCGTTCTTTCACTAGGACCCCATACCCCAACAATGAATGCTTGAATACCACGCCAAGGGTGGTTAGGAAGGGAGGGGGTCCCAGGGTCGGGGGTCGGGGCGTTAGTTGCGGTTAGATGTGGGCCGGGATCCGATCAATGGCCCAGGGATGCTGGTAATTACGCTCATTAGAGCCCGGCATTGATGAGGCTGGACGGCGTGAGAGGAATGCTTAAGTGGGAAACTTCAAAGGCTACCGACACCTTATTTCCATTTTGGGAAATATTGCGAGGGGGAGATCAGAGAACGTAAAGAGCTTCTGATGCCCTTTCTACTCTCTCGCTCTCTCTCGATCCTTTTTCAGAGCATATTACGAGGAGCTGAAGGTATCAAGCCCAAAAAAAGAAATGTAAAAATTTTTTTTAAAAAAAAACGAAAAAGGTGGCTAGCATGACGTCTAAGTACAAGATCAAAGCAAGCACAAAGGTGTAACATTGCCCCTGCGTAACCTCCCTTTTAATACCCACCCCTCTCTTGGGGGATATTTAATAATAATCCAAGAAGCTTTTTCGTAGTCTAAAAAAAGAAAAATACATGGAGGACCAATTCGGTCCTGATTGCTTTTTCTTTTCCCCCAATTTCCTAAAAACACGCGGAAAGCTATAATAGAAAGAAAAAATATACATAAATATATCTAAAACAGCAAATTGAACATGTGGGCGAGATTAGGGATCGGAACTAGAACAGAAGAACGAGACCCCGCTTGTATATAGAACACTAGACCTAATTGGGGCGAATTTGCGGAAGGGCGGTGAAACTAGCCCAGTAAGCGAGCGCGCGCTCGAACCAATTTGCAATAATTTACAGGAAACAGTTTGCTCGCGGAGAGAGAAACAGAACAGCCGAAAATACAAAAACAAAGTCCAGCATTGAAGATCTTACAACAGGGCATCAGCTGCCGCACTCGCAGTACATTCCCAGCGCCCGGATTGTTACATGCAAAAGGGGTTAATTCCCTAAACAAGTCACTTTAGAGGTAGAACAGTCAGCGTTTGATTGGTTGTGTGTTTCGAACACCCCTGTCCAGAAAAAAACATAAAAAATAAAAATTTCCTCTTCAGCATCGGAATTTGCACCAAGCCAAAATGTTTTTTCTTTTTCTTTTTTTTTTCTTGACGAAAGAAGCTGAGCATTGGGACAGACAGTCGAAAGACAAAGAGTGGCTGCTGCATATTCCCGTTCCTCATATGAAACAGAGGGAACGAGAGAGGGAATACTGCTTGGCTTTGCACCTCTCCATATGCATTAAGATTGGTAGCTGGGTCGGGGAAAGCATCATTAGCTATGCATTTATGGGTTATGTCTATGTCGTGGCGGATATCCGTGGCAGTATGGCAGCCACGGTTAAAGCCATACTTGTCTTAACACAAGTTGATTTCCGAGGCTGCTCTCTGATTATGCTTTCGCAGCACTGACAAAAAGGGGGCAGCTGACAAGGCAAGATTCGTTCATCTTACAGCTCTATGCAGCTATACAGCAGCCAGCTTCCGCGAGGAGCCAAAAAAACAAAGCGTTGTTGCGAGACAAGAGTGAGTCAAGTTGTGGGGGTAATAAAAGTGTGTGTGACCTATACCGAAATGGTTCTGTCAGTGGCGCATCTCACCGGGAAGAAGAAACCCGCACAGTTTCAGCTGCAGGTTAAGAACTTTTTTTATACAAAAAAAAATGTTTTTTGTTTATCGCCTAACATTTTCCAAGAAGAGAAGCGGAAGTTACAAAAGACGAGGCCCATTCTCACGTTCGAAATTATGCAAGCAGATTGAAACACAACTTGTGTACTGTACCGTACTGCACCACGTTTACGCAACCAATGCAAGTCATCTTTTATTAATGCCAGGAATTACACGAGTGTGAATCACACGAAACGAACTATGGTGTACAAGATCGCTCTACACTGTAAAAAAGGGTACTGAAAACGAGTACTTTGGGACAACTCAAAATGGAGTTGATACTCAAACTGAGTATGACCTCTCACTATAGGAGTTATTCCTTCTCAATAGCGAGAATCTGCACTCAAATCAAGTTCACTATAGCTTACAATGAGTAGGTTTTAGGTTAAACTGAGTCGTTCCCCTTGGATTGTGAGTTTTCGAACGTTTCTCTCCTACAGCCAGGCTTACGCTGTACGGAATTTCATTGTTAGCGCATGGAGTATGTGTGCCCCACTCCATGAGTTTTCGAACGTTTTTGTCCTGTTGGGAATTTTGTTGTTAGCCCGTGGCCTACGGTAATGGTTTATCGGTGCCCATTCTTTACGACATTGTGACAGTTGACTTACAAGTTTGGTGTGTTGCGTGATTCTTTTTTTCGTGATTTAGCCCCAGAACTTTACCAAACTGAGCAAGAATTTTCTGATAGTATTTTGCGCTTTTGTGTTGTTGTTTTTTGATTTTCTTGTGCCCGTTTCGTGACTTTTGGTGGTTTTTGTGCTTTTATGTCTTGTTTGCTTTTGTTGTGTCCCTTCTTTGATTTTTGGTGTTTTTGTGCTTCTATATTTATTCACTTTATGTTGTGACTTTTAAAATGATTTTGTATGGATACTTGGTTCGTTAGCACCTGATCAGCATTTTTTTAAATAAATACAAAATTTGTTGAAAATTAGTACTAAATGATCGGCATAAATCATCGGGCCCATCGTTTTGAGTACCCTACTCATTTTGAGAGGAATTGTTTACAGAGCAGCTTATTTGTAAACTACAGAAACGTAGTTTGTTGGGACTATTGTAACCCATTTAGCTTACTTAACGTATAGGTTTGTGCGAATATTGTCGTTTTTTGCAGATTTACGGAGAATAGAAAGTGAACTGTCTAAGAGCTCCCGCCAAAAGCAATCTATGGCATTGATCTCGCCCAACATGGTCATATAGCTTGTAAAAGCGAGGGAGCTAGGACTAATTACAGAGGGAAATGCTGGGGCCAAGAGCTAATTACCAAGTCCGGGAATATAGCCAACCGGACCGTGCAGGACATTTACTGAGTGACGGCTGAAATTTCAATCACGGGGCTGGTCTAAAGCGAACTCAAGTGGAGTTTCTCCCCGTGTCCGATCTGATGTGCACACTTGGAGAATGCTCAGCCCCCTTTTGGCTACAAAGTAACCCAGCTTTAAGGAACAGAGCAGAGCGAGCGAGAGAGAGACAGACACACATACATACGATACACCTATACATATGCACAAGATACAGCGAACCAGTCCAAGAGCCCCGGAAGAAGTTCGCCGGGCAATGCCAAGTTGACCCGCGTGAGTGGGAGGCGAAGAGGGTTTGCCCTGGGATTTCACCTGATTGCCAAGATGAGTTACTGTGGCCAAACCACATGAGCAAACTCGCCATCCCTTTAAAGTTCCTACGAGTTACATGCCTAGCATTAAACATATGGCTTGTTATCACGTGGTGTGTGCGATTGAGCCAAAGTCTGCGGGGCATCTTAACCTCCCTCTATGCTCAACGTGAAGCTTTTGGGAGACGGGATGCACTGTTTTAAACCCTGGCAAACTTGGCAGCGCTCCGATAAGCAAGACCGGGTTGGTTTGCACCGCACACACACCGAGTAATCTGCAAAGTCCGTCAGCGCCCGTGACTGCAACAGGAACGGGCGTTGCTGTACCCGCAACAATGGCGGGAAGACCCAGAACGCGTCTATGCAACAACGCTGCGTTCCCTTTTGCAGCTACGCACACTAGCACTTAAAGATGAATAGCTAAGAGGATTTGTAGAATCGATCATGCATAATACACCCCCCAGTGCCAAACTCGCTTCAGCTCCTTTTGGAATCTCCCATGTTAGAAGGGTCCCTCCTTCCCTTTCTCAAGCGAACGACTTGAAAGTGCGTTATCAACCATATGACAAGTTCCAGACATGGAAGCATTCACTGAAATTCTCCCCCACACAGCAATTCCACTTACGAAAACGAAAGCTTCCTCTCCCCAAACCCTTTTCTACGACAATGAGTACGATTCGAGTATTGACCGTCTCATTTGGTCGCTGTCTATACTTTGGTTGTCTTGCGTGCCATGAATGGGCTATGTTTGGATAGACGAATGCTACTCAAAGACTTTCATCCGAATCTGGAAAAGAGTCCAGTTATTGACAGTCTTATTTGGTCGTTGTCAATACTTTTGTTGTATGGCGTGTGGATGAACTATGTTTGGACAGATGAATCGACGCATTCCGCTTTGTATGAGCGTAAATAGCCGCGCGGAGCAGTACAAAATATAAGTTTATTAAATACGCGTCGAAGCTCATTGTTGTAGAATACGTGAAATAGACTTACAAGCTCCGAAACATTGGAACATTCGAAACAGCCAGGTTGGAATGAACGGGCGTGGCTAATCCAACGGAAACCCACTCGTCCCTCCATCGGAAAAGCGAACCCGAGACAACGTTTCATTTAGCTATAGAATTCAAGTCGGATAGCGCAGTAGTAACTCGCGTTTTTATTGAAGTTGCATATGGCAAGGCGAAAGACACCACTATTGTCTAATATTGGAGCCGGTGGTCCTGGGCACGGCTGGCAAAGAAATGCTTGGGGTCGTTATAGTAGTCCCTGTCTGAGCTAACGACTGGCTAATGATAGCGTGTTGAATCCAGACAGACGCCGGACAGAGGCATATTGCATATTGAGCAGCCTACGGTTACCTCTTTGGGATAATATTTTCCGTTTTTTTTTCTTTTTTTCCACAATGAAAAGCGAACGACCCTGCCAAACGAATAACCCTGTAGTGTGGTTACACCTTTTCAAAGACAACCCATCAAAACCCTTAAAGTATGCTCCCCCCCTCCTTCATCACCATCATCATCATCATCGTCCATAGCCGGGCACCGAGATAACCACACAAAATCAAAAAATAATGCATTGGGGAGAGAATGGGAATGCGCGCCCGAGAAGGGAGTAGGCCTTCAGGCTATATAGCTTTCAGAGATAAAGGATTATCATTACAGATCTTTTTAGTTTTCCTTTTTGGAACCTTTCGTGTATGGGTCTGCTGCACGGATTCGGGTCATTATGATGGCCATGTAGCGTTGCTGGTACACTACTTTGGAAACAAGCTCGCACTGAAAAGAGCGGGATAGTTTGGCTATCTGGAACCTTATAGCCACCCCTTTCTATATACACTACCAAGGGACCCCGCAGGAGGCGATAGATATTCACGCTTTCTGATTTATTGAGGAGATTTCCATTGCAACTACGGTCATGTCAAGGCTGCTTTTGATGCAATATAGTGCTTGCCAGTATGCGCCTGCTGTTGCTCGCCGTTTTTTTGTAGCTTTTTTTTCGTTTTTCTGGGATGGTTTCGCTCCACCACGGCCCACACCAAACCTTATGGCTGTATATAGTTATATGTTTGCGGAGGACGCGCCTTTTTGGCTTTATTCGGCGTTAATAATTTATGTTCCCTCCAATGCGCGTGCTGTTCTGGCATAGCTATACAAGTTCTCTGACTACGCTCTTTTCGGACGGTTTATAGATATACCTATCTATATCTATGTGTCTAACTATGAGTGCCGTCCGGAGTTCGAGAAGGTAAGTGGAGAGCGTGCACGGGGAGGGCCAAATCATACAAATCAAGACCTATCGTACAATCCTTTTACTAGTTTTGCCTGTTCTGGTCTTTCTTTTTTCCTGTAGCTTTATCTTTTTTCTGGAGTTTTTATGTGGGTTTTGGCTCCTTGTCGTGAACTAAAGCAATATTATAGATGGGAAAGGAGAAAAACTATATTCCATAACGTCTCGGAGTTCACCAGTTTCTTTCTTTTTCGGATTTTTTTTCTTTTTGTTAAACAGCATCTTCCCCGTTTTCCGTGCCAGATAAAGCCAGGCGAACCAGTTGGTTCACAAATCAAAGCCACAGACAAGACATGGGCCCGTGTAATTATTGTCCATGAAGCAGGTATAATTGCCGGTAATTAGCCTGCGATATGCAAACGAGTGTCTGCCGAGAATCCCCAAAGAAAACAACTTCTCCGCGAGTGGCCCTCTACCATCCCATAATCCCGAGCGCCCCCTTCCCCCCCAGAAAAAGCTCCAAAGTAACAACATCCAAAGGCTCCTTTTTTTCTCGACTCTGCTCTTCCACCTGAAGATTCCACCCCTTGGCTCAATTTATGAACGCCTTCTCAATGCTCGGTCATTGAAACTCTTAGCCAACTACCTATTAATGCGCAAAAAGGTCCACTACCATACAAAACTGTCTTTCATTTCCAGTTCTGCCCCCTCGCCCCATCAACTCTATTCGGGGAGGTTCTCAATGGCTCGAATAAAAATGTAAAAAAATAAAATAAATGAAAAAATGAAACTGCACAATGTTTAAATATACAGCTCGGATGCCAAAAGAAAAAGACACGGTATTTTGGAGTGCTCAACAGTTTGAACCAAACCTTCAATTCGCTTCTATCTCTCAATCACAAAAAACAAAGGTTTTATATATTTATTATTATACATATATATACCTACATACGTCTTAAACATCAGGGGCTGCAAATTCCCCTAAAAAACACGTTCAAAGAAAACAGTGGTGGTATCTGTTTGCACGGACCCTCCTCTTAATACTCGGGTTTCTTTTCGTCTCATTCAAACAAAAGCCACATCATTTGCATACGATTTGACCCTCCCCTTTCGCCTGACCACCCACAAAAGAACAACAAGCGACTCAAAAGCCACGCCACGGCACTTCTTTGAAGGGTTTCAAAATGTGCACGACCTTGGAATCCCAAACGCAAACGTACCAAAAAATATGTAAATCCTGTCGTAAATGCTCCCAATGATCTCTACGCGTATGTGAGGGGAAGAATCCCGTGGTCAGGCACCTTCTTCGTATCATGTTAAACGGGCCTTAATTTGCCACCAATCAGCCGGCAAAATTAAAGAAAAAATGACGTTTATGCTTTTTTCCTGCAGGCTAATAAGCGCTGAAAAGTTAACTAGCCGAGACCGCGAAAAAGGAAACATATAGCCCAGCCCATGTTTTCACTTTTTCAGGCATCCCACCTTATTCCCTTGATTGTGGTCTCATTCATCACATTCACGAGCAGACATGCAGCTAACCACCAAAAAGGCCCACAAGTGCGGAACCCGAACTGGATGCTATCCGTACACCCTTTGAACAGTGACACAGCGTCACAGCCCGGACGAAACGTTCGCTGCGCCCACAGAAGGCACGCCAGCGAACCCCAGGGAAGCCTGGCTGGTGCAGAGGAGCCAACGCGAAGATTTAATGACTTACGCATGAGTACGAATTGGTCTTTCCTATTAATGCCACTGCATTCCATCGGTATATGGCCCTGGTCGTCCTCGACAATAATAAAAAATAGAATAAGAAGAAAACAGATTCAATACGGGAGATCGCTGGGATTCCAATGGCGTTTCCCAAGCGCTTGACAACAGACACATGTTTAAATGCCAACGAGGACAAGAAGGTAGCTAATGGCCGTTCACGTGTCAGCCATTTATAACCCAAAACGCAACGCTGAGCTTTCTCAACCCCACCCAGGACAAGCTTTAAAGCCCCCAGAAACCTCAAGAAATGGGCTCAGTGAGGAGCTTCAAGATCACAGGTGAGGTTTCTTTAGCGTCTTTAGCCTACAAACCGTGTGACGACTCCCCATCGCAACTGAACCCATCCCAACTGAACACACCACCCCGTTTCCCTACGAGCCAAAGCAAGCAGACAGTTTTTTTAACAACGCGTCCATTTCTTCAGGAAATGAAACGAAAAACACCGACAAAATCAGACGCGAGAGACGCACACAAAACCTTCCCGAATGTCCATTACGAACGAAATTTAGTGAACACTTCCAAGGCACAAGTTATGTGGTTTGGCAACCGCCTTTAACTCCGTTGCTAACCTCTGCCAATGCTTTTTTGACGTTCCAGGCGCATCAAAAGACCTTCCTTTAGCGTACAGTATCTCTGTCTATCTATAATAAAGCGCCTGGGCCCTGGTACCTGCACGTTGACTCTTTTAGTGCTTTAAAAACAAACATCGGTGCTAATGCAAACACGGGAAAATTGTGAAAGGGACAGTATTGCGCAATACACGTCCTTAATCACGTCCTCTCATCAACTCTTAATCACTCTGCTGGAGACGGAAAACGTGACTCCTTATTTTCAAGTAACGTATTCACGAACCCCCCACCAAATAAAAATACAAAAATAAATTTAAAACTCCCATAAAAGCTTTTTTGAGCCGAATAAAAAAGAATACATACATATTTCCTTCTATTCTCACTGGGGCTGACTTATATTGTGCTTTTCTTGTCAAGTGTAGATGGGTGTGTGCCGTATTGCTTGTATTGGCATTTGGGAAAGTCCCATCTTCTAAAGAAAAACTTAAGGAACATGAAAATCTTGTGAAAGGATGCTGCGTCATCTTTACTTGTTCAATTTGCGAGAGAAGCAGAAGTGGGGGAAACCAAGCCAGCATACTAGAGGCTCCCGAATGAAATGTAGATATAAAAAAATGATTTGGAATTATCACTGCAGGGTGAGGTGGTAAAGTAGGTGCTGCTCTTTAAAACCAGCAGGTATTGAAAGCTTCGTGAAGCGTTATCGTCTAATCTCTTCAAACTGTCGTGGGGTAAAAAGGCCAGGCTTTTCCTAATTCCAGCAGGCACATATAGATGTATAAGTAGCCAGTCATGCAGTCAATACAGATTGATGATCGCCACCATGACTTGTCAACCACCATCAGCTTTGATGACGACAAATTTTGAAATCATCATTAGCTCTTCTACAGGCCCCTTTTGGCTCGCCTTTTGGCAACACCCAAAAACCTTTTGCCACCTATTTTGTCCCCCCCCCCCCCTGAATTCTTTACAGGCTCGGTTCCGTCTGCCGCGTTCCAAGCTTCTGGCTTATTTTTTATTATTTTTTTCATTTCATTCAATTTTAACGCAGCATGTCCTTTTCCGAGGCCCAGCCCAGGCTAACGACAGTTGACAAGACAGCCTAGTCAGCATGGCTAATGGGAAAAATTGTACGGGATAAAACCGTACAACACAACTTTGGTCACCCCCGAACGAACAATACCTTTTTATGGGCAATGTCCCCCTTTTTCCTTTGAATACCGTATTGACTCAAGTCCGAGCAGGCGAGCCAGCATATCCAGTATATCCTATGGCACTTGTGTACCGATTTTCTATGTCCGGCCCCAACACGGACAATGCAGCTGACGTCCAGAGATGTGAAAACCCCCTGGTGTCAAGTCCCTGCCCAACTTGTAAATTGTTCTAAAAATGTAAAAAACGGTTACGACAACAAGCTATTATTCCCTCCATTGACTGAATTACGCTTCGCGAGCTAAGCCTTCTCCAACGACGCAGCAACCCCCTGCCACCAACAAATAGTAGGCAGCGCACCATTACCAGCTGCCCTTTGACACCGCACCGAGTTGTGGTGCTAAAAGGTAACTTCATTGCCTTTACCGGGCCGGGACCCACCAAACAGCACATTACCATACACCTCGTCGGGCGGAGATGCAGGCACCAGCAGCATCCTCTCATTTGCATAAAAGCCCCTCTTTGTGCCATCGCGCTGACTTACGATACAGCTACCGCCAAGCCGATTTCTGGGTCCTGGCATTCATCATCTCTTGTCCTCTCTTCCTGTCTGGGAAGCTGCAACAGAGCGACACACACTGAGAGAGCTCACTGGCGAATGTTCTAAGCGACTTGGATATGCAACAACTCCCATGCCTTCCCATCGGTATGTTTTAACCAAACTAGCCAAAAAATAAATCAAATAAAAGATAAATGGTCCTCCTGGTGTATTGCTACTTGGGGTGCGTTGTCTATGGAAGTAAGGAAAGGACACTGGGACCCCGTAATACAGTATAAATGGGACTAGGGGGCATTTTTTGGAGAGGCCCGCGTAGTTGTCAGTTGGAGCCGTACAAATGACCAAGTAGACAAGCTAAGAAATCATTGCTATATATTTTTTTCCTTATCCTCGCCTTTAGTTGGAGGAGAGGAGTCTGGGCTCTGTTCCTTGGCGACCTAAGCTACCAATCATTAATTAAAGTCCTATTGCTTGGGCACTTTTATGACAAGGACATAGCAGCGGGGGACGGCAACGAGACATCGCAACTGCGGCTGCAAGCGCACCGTCCCCACACTTTCTTTCGGATGAAAACGTTTGCATAGAGCACCATATACAAGCCTGGCAAGAGAAGATATTTTTTCGGGATTTGTACGAGTTAAAAAGCTTGCCAACATGTTTCCCACCCGAAAAAAAGGCCGCTCACAAAAGATAGTGTCCACAGGGTGCTATACACGGTAAAGGAAGAAGCTATGTGTACATTTTTTTTCGTTTTTTTCCTATCAATGTCACAATTGTTAAATACAAACGGCGGATACAAGGAAAACATTTCCTGCGAATGAGATTGTCTCTTTTGTCAGCCCCTGACCATTTTTTACGATTTTTTACGAGTCCCAGAATTCATCTATGTATCATTAGCTTCGAAGCCATAGTGTAACTCCCATTCCCTGCTATTCCTCGGGAGGTTTAATACAGGGGGTTCGTAACTACGTCGATAGGTGTACGAGGGTTAAAATTTGTTTAACCAAAAGAAATCTCAGGGTTAAAACTGTTAAACTTAGGGTTAAAATGCGAAACTTGGCTAAACTGCTAAGTTAGGCAGCTAAAAAACAAGTTACACGCGTTAAAAAGTGTAACATTTTTTTAACAGAGTGGTCAGGGTGTACTAAGTTAAACACGAGTTGCGAACCCCTGTTGTTGTTTACTATTAAGGAACGATTTACAATTTTCATTGTTTAGGAATATTAAGGGAAAATGTTCATTGTTAGGGGCAGGGAATATTTCATTGTTTAGGCCGGTTGGTGAGAATCGTTGGAACTGTTTAAAAGTTTGACGGCCTCCCGATATTGCACTCTTCATCACTGAATTATAAGAAAGAGAAGGGGGGACTCTTGCGCGTAAGAAATGGTGCTTCGTTTTAAAGCTCTCAATTTTGGCCAAGAGTATGCTTGGGATAGTTTAAGGGTCTCTATTCTCCCGAAAACGGATTCACAAATCACCCTGACTTTCTTAGGGAGGGTATCAAGTTGAATCAAACCGGATTAGAAGGATTGAGCCCTCCAACGCACTGAGAAGCAAGCAGAGGGGGGGTACCAGCGTTGTAATATCCAGCAGTGGTGCACACCAGAGGGGAAAATCCCGAATCCACCTCCAATTTAATACTCAACCTGTCATAAATCACACCCAGATAAATCCGCGCTAGATAGCTTAGATAAAGGCGCCCAGTTTTCTTTTTTCTTTCTTCGCTTTCTTTTATAGCGTTTATTTCCAGATGCCAAAAATAAAAAAAAATCGAAAAAGAAAAGAAGAGGGGTCGCCCGTGTTATTGCTTTTGGGGTTGGGTGAGAGTTCTATTTCTCTTTATTTCCCGGCAGAGTTGCTTGTCTCTTGTCATAAAGCTGTTTTAACGAAAAACGCGCCATTGCTAATCAGCCTGGCCTTGCAGCTGCCGCACAGCATTGCGTCTAATCATACGAGTTATATCACAGCAATAGCACAATTGTACAGGCCACATTGAGCGCAGTCTGCTAGCATTAAAGGGACTTAATGGCACAGTTCCCACCTCGATATCGACGCTATTATAACCGGAAGTGTTTTGGGTCCAGGGCGCTAGAACACTTGAAAAACTTGGAAGGATTCAGTCCCCCCCCCCCGACTCACGAACTTGATCTGGACGTCCCGCTGAGGAAATAGGACTTGTCGGTACTTTACGAGACATTTCAGGGATGGGAAGCCTTGATCTAGCACCCTAAAAATGAGGGTCTTGAGTTGGGAATTAGAGCGATCATAAAAGTTTTGCGCGCCCAACCAAGGTTGGCCAGCTGCTCGAAAACTCCAGCGCTGTGCCCCAAGAAATTCGAAATTCGCCCGGATGAAACCGTATCACAACTTTTTAGCCGCCATTAAACCCCGGACCCGATAAAAGAAGAGACCCCTCTCCACACCAAACGCTATCACAATTTCGCCAAAAGACGAAAAGACGCCCATTAAACTTGGCAGCACAAAGAAAAGCAACACTAAACAGACTACAATTACGCTCAATGCAACTCATCCCCTTTAGAAAAGTTGACCTTGGCAACACAGCGAACATTCCTATTCGTCTACGTATAAAACCCACCTATTTAATATATTAAATCTATTGAATACCATCGTCATCGTACCTCTTCAAACTTCTTCGGAGACTTACTCTTTTTTATATATCTTTCCGCGCGCGCAATGACTTAAACTTTTGCGGAGTAGAGGAGTTGTAATTGGACAAAGAGTTGCCATTAGACTTGCTCCTTTGGCAGAGTAGAGATGTTGTAATGGGCAAATAGTGTAATTATTTGAGATGCATTGGATTCGGAATAGCAAAGAACTAAAAGGAATGCAAAACGCGACGGTTCTGCTTGTGCAACCATTCTCCACATTTCAAGTCGAAGAAAGAGATTTACAGGCTGAAACAACAAGACTCTCTGTATGGCTCCAACAAACCGTTTCATGTTTCCCAAAGAACTTGTCTATAACTTCTCCTCCCAAAAGTCCTCCTTTTTGGCTTTAAGAACCAGAATGATGGCATCGATAAAAGGTATAAAGAAGGTCCAGGATGGTGACTTCCTTATCAGTTTAGCTTATCATGTCCCCCCCCACCAGAGGGGGGCATTCTTGCTGGGAAACTTACAGTTTTCTCGGGTGTCTCTCCCATACTCAGCCTGTCATTTGCATTTGTTCGCCCATCCGCCACACGGGTTTGTAGATCCCATAGTTTGGGGGCAGGGGATAACCAAAGAGGGTGGGTCTGATTCTGAAATTCCACCCCAAGTCAATCTCACTCTCAATTGACTCTCCCCCAGAAAGCAAAAGGGGACACAACAGGACCCAAAAAACAAAGCTGCTCAAATCCGAACATGTGTTAAAGGTGAGTTAGACACGGTCCTTACAACGTGTCCCAAACCTTCGAAAACGGGTCAGCGACACTAATGGCTGCGCTTTTTCTTACGCCTCAGATTAGACCCAACCAAGCAGGCCAAAGATTGGGTGATAAATGAGGCAATCACCACTTCATTAGGCCTCTATTTATCAAGCTTCCTTATTTCCCCCCTTGACTGGTAAATTCGTCGCTAAACCAAAGGAGACCAAAGGGTCTCGGACCCACCACCTCGAAAATGTTAAAGAAAGAAATATCTATATCTATATATTTTTTAAGAATTTTTGGTAAGCCAGAAAGGACCAAGATTCGAGTCTAGATGTCGAAAAGTTGTTTCTTGGAGGTCCGCTTGTAACTTGGAATGCTCCTCACCCAATTACGAACATGACTGATGAGCGCTAAGTGTCTCGTGAGGTGTTACAAACCCCTGCAGACACCAAACCAACGTCACCAGAGCAGCAACATTCCCATGCACGACCGTAAACTTGTGGCGGAGTTCTCAACTCTTAATCCGTAGGGGGGTGGGAGGATAATAATCAGAAATCTAACGTTTTCGCAGCAGTATACCAAATCGATAAGTGGTCTACCACCTCACAATTCATTCTTAATTAAAGCTTCTCGATAAAAATGTCCTGCAGTGAACTCCAAAGGCCCAATTTTCCTTGTTCTATATCACTACCACCGGATACAGATGTTCGATTTTTTTTATTATTTATTAGTAGAATTGCTCTCAAGTTCTTCCTTATTGCCTTAGATTCGTTACTATTATATAATGTTTTCACTGTATTATTACTTTATTATTATTATCGCCTTATTTTCCTTGACGTCATTGCCGGCTTCGCCTATTGACGGCAAAACAAACGTAGAAACTTTGCCGGCAATGAGCTATTTATTTCCTTTTTCACTTTCTTACGCTCGGCGTTTGCAAAACCATAACAAACATCAGCGCCATCTGTGACTGTTTCGCAAAGCTACGGTAGACGGAAGCCTTAAGAATCAGACTTAATTTTTGATTTTTAGGGAAAAAAACTCGAGAAAATAGAAAAATGAGCCCATCCTGCATACAAGCGTAGGTTTGACCTTAACACTTGGTCGGTTTTGACTATCGCGACGACTAGTCAATCGAGGAATTGACGGAGCGGTTTTTAGGATGCCAAAGATTAGGATACGAGTTTCGTGGGGAGGAGGTGGAGTGGGGGAATGTAAACTACGCCAAACCTTTGGAAAATCCCTGAACTTTTACACCCATGAGCCCAATAGTATAAGCCCCCTGCTAGGGTTCCCAACATTCCGTGGGACACTGAATGATGGGCATCGGAATGGTCATTAATTGTGAGACAATAGTTCCTAGTCCATGAAAAGATTACAGAAGTATGGAACAGATAAAAGGTAAGGGTCCCATGCGTTTTGCTGGCTGCTGCTCGGGTGACTACATGCAAGTTGGTGATTTGCAAGCCAAGATGAAGGCGATATGAAAAGGCTACCGCTTGGGCTTTCCAACCAGAGAAGTGCTGCGGTATGGGTTTTGGACACCCGTTTTCATGAGAAAACGGACACGGAGGAAAACAAAACTTTTTCGGACTGGACCCACTATTGAAGGTTACCTAATCGCGATTTAACGTGGAAACTTTGCCAACGACGCATTAGCAACGTCCTGAGAAATGACACTGGGAAAGCGCTATTTATTGTAATACAAAACAGGCCTATTAGCCTTGGCTTTTTGTTTGTTTGGGGGGGGGGAGGGTCATTAGTGCAAGGCTTCTTAATTTGAAAGAACTTGATGCATCACGGTAACTGCAAAACTCGTGAGCTTTGGCCCGTAAGGAATGAGGTATTCAGAGTGCTTACGCTAAGCAATCGCTACAGCTACCTGGGCTTCAAACCTCCTCATTAATTTCTTGCCGTTCAATGCAAAAGAGCCAGCGAAGGTCCACCAGAACACGTCAATATTGACCAGTCAGCCGGGAAGACTTCTTACAAAGTACCCCCCAAAAAAGACGGTAAAAAATAGAAAAAAGGAAACGGATCCACAGCTGTTCTCCGTATATGCATCGCATTGGTCCCTAACTAGACATTCTTCTCATTCTTTTTTTCTTTATTTTTTAGATTTGTATTTCCAGGGATGGAACTTCAATCATCCAAATTCTTTGGGCAGGAAACCTTTGGAAACGTTCAAAACGACGCAGAAGGACAAACGGACAAGACAAACTGACTGGTAAACGCAAATAAAGGGACTGGTTCGGTTATAAATGTCGGTGACACGTTTATCCAAATCATCTTCGATTTCCTCCATAAATTGTCTGCATAGAAGAAACCGTGTCCCCCAAACTTGGCGCTGGAGAACTACCCAGAACACGACAAGGCGAACCATCAAGTCCGACAAGATTACTCGGGGAAACCAGAAGAAGCCCCAACCCAAAAAGCGCCAGGCAGCCCAGGCACACAAAGAAGGAAAGACCTTGCTAACTCGTAAATTGTCTTGTATATGCATCAGCAGCACCTATCAGTGCGCCACTGCTTGTCATACATGGACCCCATTTCTACTTTCTTTTCTTTTTTACGCCTTAGATAGAATGATGGCTTAACACAACTCCCACGCTGCGGGAGCTCAAGAATACGGCAACTTATCAACAATAACCCCCTTTTTACCCCCTAAATCTTCTTTTTTAAATCTGCCAAAAAGACAAAAATTCCGTCTCATGTCTCTCACACTTGTGTAAAACTTGAGCGGTTCTCGAGTCAATATTGAACTGGGCGATTTCTTACCAAACACCGCTTGGACCCGCCCAAGTGTCAAACGCCCCTCGAGGTGCTTTGCTTATTTGTCCACTTAACTTCTCCTGGGTTCTTCTCTCACACATATCTCTCAACGTGTGTCTTTAGTTTTTTTATGATTTTTGATATTTTTTTGGCACTTTTTTATGCATCTTATGGTAACGGTACAGGCGTTTTTCAAGGTTCACCTGCCCTCCAGGAAGTTGAGCTATGGGTGATGTCACCTGATAAATGACGTTATAGCTCTTCCAATATGCAACCGCTCAACTGCTCCCAACACAGCAGCATTCTTTGGCCTAATACGAATGGGATAAAACGGCACAGCCCCAAAAGATTCATACACGCCGCAAAAATCAAAATTTATCAATAAAACAAAAAGCAAACTAGACAGAGAACTCGTTCGCGGTGGACGAGTCAAATTAAATGTGAAAAAAAATTCTTACAAAATGACAAAAAATTCGAAACGTACAAATAAATAAATAAAAATTAAGAACAAAATTCGTTCGCGGTGGATGACTAAAACTAAATTGGAAAAAAGTGAAAAAAGACAAAAAAAATCCCAATTTACAAATAAATAAATACCAATACAATTATAATCGATTCGTTGACCGATTTTAACCAAGCAAACCCGTTCGTGGTGGATGAGTGAAACTTAATGGGAAAAAGTGAAAAAAAGCCACACAACAACAAAATGTACAAATAAATAAAATAAAAATAAAATTCGAATCGATTTGTTAAAATCGAACGAGTTGCGGGGGATAAGTAAAATTAAATTGGATTTTTTTTTCTTAAATGGTCCTATGAACGCATTTCCTTTTCAATCTCCTTAAGAAGAAAAAGATGTAAAAAAGTCGAAGAAGGAAAAGAAGACGAAAACTGCCTACATAATGCCTCTCTTCATTGTTGTTTGCCCTGGGGTTTCGGTATTGCCCAGTAGCTTTGGCTGCTATTCTTCCCCTGTCAAGCCATTTGAATAGTCCGCCACGTAATATATGGGCTTTTTTCCACAAGGCCAATACGCTCTTTTTTTTTTTTAAAAAAAGATGGATTTTTCCGTTTACTATCCCTCCCAGCAATATTATTTCTTTAACGGCTTTATAGAAGGCCCCAAAGAATATTTAATTGCATAGACGCGCTGCTTTTGTGCTGTGGATTCACATGTTTTCTCCGTTTAACGCGAGTGTCAAAGACCTTATTGGTTCAGAGGTTCAGCGCAGAAACGTTCGCTAGAACCCCTTTCAAAACGTTCGCTACTGAGGTCCCTCTTCTACTCTTCCGTGTCTCTTATGGCGATAGCTGTAAAGTGTAAACACAAATACTGTACTGTTACACATATCTACCCCAATATTACGTATCTACCCCTACAAATCTACCCAAATCATCTTGGGGAGAGTCAAAGACGTGGTCAAAGACATGAAGCCCTCATTTCCCCAGCTTTTTGCTCCCCAGTCCTCTGACCATAGTCAAGGTCAGCTGAATGACACTTGCAATTACGCAACAGGGCTCCAGATATGCACGGCTTATCCAGATATGCCTTTCCCTCGAGCAAGAAAGCTTCGCTTTTTACGTTATTTTAGTTCCATATCATTTCCCCCCGCTTTTAGACCATTCCATGCTGTTGGTGTTTACGACGGACATCATTGTCCTAGTTGTCGCAGTCATATAGGGCTGAGCCTGAGGGGAAAAGGGGTGCAGGTGGAGTACCAAGAAATAAAAAAAATAAAATCGCCCAAAATAGCCAACGCTTGCATGGGAATCCGACAAATTTCCTCCCTACAAGCACCTTGTATGCGTCCATAAAAGACGACGATACCACGTCAGTTTCGCTCGAGTTATGTGGAGCATAATAGCTGTTCTCCCGAGCCCTTATCTGATGCTCCCAATATGACGCTTGGACGCAATTTATGAACGGCACGGCCCGGGGATCTGTTTAGCTAGAGCTGCTGTCCCCCTGTCTAAAAGGAACTAAAAAGGGCTAAAAAAAGCCCCGAAAAAACCCCAAGCATCTCTCGTTATTCGGGGGGTCATTCTTCGCAATGTGTTTTCAAAACTACATCGGCGAGCGAGCATAAACCCCCCTTGCTCCTGCATATTTACCAGCTCTCTCGTCCAGCATCGGAGGGAAACGCAACAGTATCATCGTAATGATCTGTCTCTATACTCAAAACACAGTACACAGCATACAGAAGACGCATAGAGAGGTCTGAGATTATTACGTTCGCGCCCGGACGGAACAGCTGCCAACAGGTACAGGATCTATTATTCAGATCGTCAATGGTGAACGGAAGAATACTTTAATAATTTTCTTATTTAAAAATAGATATAAAAGTATCCGGAACGTGGCACAGGATAATAACTATGCACTGCCACCGGTAACAAGACAAATAAGACCAGAGTTAACACAACAATAGCATTGAGAAACATCGTTCCCAGAATTGGAAATGTGTAATAACTCCTCGAAAGGCAATTTGGGAACAAAGAAAAGCCATTGAGAGCTCTCCCGCCTTAGCACATCCTGTTTTCATTCCATGTGTACAGCGTATAGGTAAAGTGTATCGTGTATACCGTCTAAAGGCAATAAACATGGCTCCGAAAACTTGGCTGTACAGTAACAGTGCGCGTACTGGGGATTTTAAATGGATGAGTCACGAAAGCTAGCTTGATTACAACTTTAAAATCCCGCCATTTCAACCCCCTAGCCAGCCCGCATTTGGGCCACCGAGTTCCGGGGGTGATACAGACATACGTACTATGCGTACAGTACGTGCATCGAACCCACCCCTTTCTGTCTGCCCCTTCGCCCATATTTACGCTCGCTATGATTCCTTGTGACAAGTTCTCGCGACCCTCTGCATGAACTGTCGCAGTTAAGGGTGCGTGATGTGGTCATACACTTTGATCGCCTTTGCATATTGATCAGACTTCGTTATTGGAATGTGCCGGGGTACGGTCAGGTACGACTTCTCGGGGCTTTTCTGTGTAATGTTATCAAACTAAGCCTTTTCGGGGGTTCAGCTTTATGCGGGCTTCTATAGATCCCTTTCGGTTCACTTTGGACGACTTTGAGTTCGACTTCTGAATTGCTTTGGCTCGCAGTGGTTACGTTATTTTTAGTTTATTTTGGACTTTTTCGGTCTGTTTCGTTATAAAGTTCCAATAGGAAGCTTGTCGCCTCCCTTGTTGCATGCATATGTGTCAAGGGGTGTCAGTTGAGGGGAAGGCAGTTTGGAGGAGTCCTGACCATATTCACCTCGATGGTGAACTATCGATCACTTTTCAAGCCTTTCAAGGACCCCCATGCAAATGAGCGTTATGACAGCCCCAGCTAGACTCGGAATAACCTGACCTGGAACCGTCAAAGGGTTGAACGACAATGATAGCCGCGGGAGGAAATGATGGAATAAAGGGGGGGGGGGCATATCGTCGCACACAATTGCCTTCCAGCCTGGGTTATGTGCGTGCAGTGCGTGGTAGTACATCTTGATTCATGAAAGCCAGTAGCTATAGAAACCCTCAAAAAAGTAAAAAATAATTCATTTTTTTACGCTTGCTGGGGCATTAATCTATATGCTATATATGCTATAGGAAGCGAGCCCAAAGGAAAACGGTACCGACTGGTACCTTATAACACACTCGTATCAATGAATCAGTCACATAATAAACATCCATTTTCATTCCCCTAGACGATCTTAAATGTCGACTCATTTCAACGCAATTACCCCTTGGCTTCCCCATATATACCCTCCTTAGACCCAGAATAGTAATACGAGAACCTCCAACACATTACTCAAGGCAAAAACGGAAGAAAACCCTCGCCATTATTTCCATTTTATTCAAGTATTAGCAAATCTCTCTTTTGAAACGTAAAGAGGCAAGAGGGGAGAAAAGCCTCAGAAATTAAAAAAAAAAATTTAGAAATCTTGAAGGAAAAAATAAAAAAATAAAATTATTTCCATTGGATTCAAGTATTAACAAATCTCTCTTAAAAAAGGTTGTACGAAGGTGAACCCTCTTTAAAAAGTCAAGCAATTAACACGCTAAAGTGTATCCACGGTCCAAAATGAAAAAACGCGAATATTTTCGCATAAATGACCCAACACATTGACCTGCGCTGAGGTGGCGGGGCTTGGTCTGGTAAAAATGGCCGAACGGATTGGCGGTGTCAGCCAAAGGGTGAACGCGGGATTGGATTGGACCTAACCGGTTCTCGTGATTACTTCCATCGATCGCACCTGAACCAATCTCAGACTTTTGTGCTTTCTTTCAATACCCGGGCCAGAACCGCACGACACGAATCCCCGTCCAGCGTCCCTTTTCCTACATATGAGCATAATTTGCCCTGGCTCAAGTAGATTATTTCAATTCACTTTCTTCTCAAAGTAATAACCCCTTTTTATCCGTTTCTTATGCCACAGTTTAATACAACGAGCGTCAAATATGCGTTAAAGCACCCCCTAACATGGCGAGCAAGCTTTGGCGTGAATCCACCAGGTGCAAATTAAACGCCACACAAAGCCTAATTCCATGGGCGAGGTGAGGCGAGCCACGTAAGGCCACTAACTTAGGATAATTCGAACCGGGGGAAAAGGGAGCCAAAGTTTTGAGCCCAAACACGAGGAAAATTGTGTGACCTAGACCTTCCCCTCAGCATTAACCTGCGAGAAAACACTTGAATGCGTGCATCCAGCATCTCTTTCTCTCTCAACTTGGCCTTTGGGTCCTTCCCTGACTCTAAGGCTCGCTCTAAGGTCCGTTTAGGTATCTCTCTCTGGTCTCGCTTGTCTTTAAGCTCTGTGGGCATCGTTTGCATAGCATATTTGTTCATCGTTTCATTTAAGTTTGGGTTGGGGGGGGGGGCATAAGGTGGCCGAAGAGCGAGAGAGAGAGACCTTTTTATCCCCTTGACACAGCAAATTTCCAGCAGTGAAGCAAGTTAAGAAGCAAAATGACACGAGCATCCCAGATCCCAGCCATCACACGGAGTTTTGGGAGACGACTCTATAGCCACTGAGGCGGGGAATGACCGCTTTACGTGGGTAAACACAAATGACGAGAAATTACCCAAAGGAAATAGATAGATTTGTTCAAGAGATATTTTCCTAGCTATAAAAGCTTGTTTACTGAGCCAATGCTACACCAGCTCTATCGCTCTCGTATGCGCTATGCGTGGCCACACCCTTCGCCTCCCTGTTTGGCGTGTGTGTTTTGGGTCCACATCAAAGCTGGAAAATCTCTTTCAAATTTCTTCTCTAAACAGTTAAACCTTAGCCAAGCAGTTAGGAACGACGCGCAGATAAAACTCGGAAACTGAGAAACGACCTTTTTCCCTCGCTTTTTATGACTTGTTGGATAAGCCCTATATACGCCAAGCACATACCCAAGGTGTTAACAGGAATGATAACTTTTCACTTTTGGTTTCCTGGTTCGAACAAAATAAATAAATACAAATACGACGATTCGCTGAATACAACACTGAAAAGTTGGGAACATCGCCTTGCATTACAACTTTTCACGGTTGCTTGCCTTGTCGAATAAAACAAATACATACAAATACGGCTATTCGCTGAATACAACACTGAAAAGTTGGGATCTTCGCCTGGATGCTTCTCCCAGTGTGAACCTTTTCATTTACTTGGCTTAATCTAAAAGCCATAAAGGATTAACCCAAAGTCCTTGGCCCGAGTTTGGCAAGACGCTCATAAATTGACAGATATGAGAAAATAAAAATACAAGGACATACTGGGATAAACGTTTCGTATTTCACATCACCGAGACGCCGCCTTCCAGCCTTTGTATGGTAGGCTATGTGTCTACAGAATGACAACCTTGTACTGCATTTGCTGCGAACCATTCAATCTCGACGAATCCAGTCCTTTGGCCAAACAGAACCCTACAGATTTGCGTCCAACTGTGACGGCTTTTTCATAATTATTCACTTCCTTGGTATCTCTTCACTTCACAAAGAATTACGCATGCAATGTATGTATGTATGCCTTTCCAAAGCGTTAGATTAGAGCCAATAGCCATAACATAAACAGGTGGGGACTGGTTCTAAAGCTTGCACTGCATGACACAACAAACCACACCTGGACAGCGCACGCCATCTCGGGGCCTCTTTGTTAGAACCGGATTATAACAACCAATTAGGATTATGACTTGCAGCTGCAGAAGTTTCCTAGTCGTTCTAGTCTGTATAGGTAAAGTGCTTTTTAATTCTCAACCCACAAGGCCCCAGGCCATAATAACGCAGGACAAGTCTGGAAACTGGCATTCAAAGTGCGGTGACGCTAAACCTGTCGCTGCTCGAATTGGAGCTAAATTACTTGCACATGGTTCCCATTATGTAAACATAACATGGCGTTGGCGTGCCTCGTTGCGCTCAATGGATGACATCTTCATATTTTTCTTAAGGTCTGCATTTCTCTCAACTACCCAAGCCCTCTTATCTGTTTTCTTAACTCCTTTAGAACTGGGTTCCTTTTGCTCTGTTTCTCTCGCCCCCTTCGAACCACTAGATCTCCAGCTCCACCATGGGGTTGGAATAGGTGGAATTCAAAACCTCCAGCCTAGGTTTGAATTTCCTGTGGCACAAACCCACACAGCCCCATCAAGAGCAGGACACCAGAAATGAAAAAAAAAATGAAATGATGTCAAAGAATGGGGGAGACGATGGTATGGGTCTCTTTCGGATGGCTGTCCCAAGTAAAAACACGCTAATATGGGGCTCTCAGCTTTTGGGCCGCGGAAAAAGTCGACAATCTTGTTTGGTTCTTTGAGCTTTAATTGGAACTGGCAGGAAAAAGTTCCTTGACAGACAAAAGACACTCTTATGTTGGCTTTTTACGAAAGCTATTCCGAGGTTTGGCTCTTTGGCCGACTCGCGGCCAGAATACTTCCCCATCTTGAACCCATAATGCTTATAGACATACACATATATACATGCACCTTCTCCCACATACACAGACACCGGACAGCATTTAAACATAAAGACATCCAGGGCTCTAGGCCCAGGCAACTCGTAAAAAGTCTAGGGAAATTGCAATGATTTCTTCCGCCAAAAGCGTTTTCTTCGTCGGATCCCCACATCTCGGCAAACGCCCTGCCTCATACGCTAAAGTGGTTGGCCAGGACAACCACAACCCTTTCCCTGAACGGTGTCGCGAGGGGAAACCGGAATATAATCATGTAATACCGCGGACAAAGTGGCACTAATTACAGGTTGCATTCTCCCGTTTCTCGTGCTACTAGTTTGCGAACATGGTGTCAGGAGCAAGAAAAATATAAACTCTCCATCCGCTAGTATATTCGAATTGGGGTACACACACGACAAAAGGAATGAAAAAAGTGAAAGAGAACAATCTCCTCTGATTGTGTTGTCTTGATTAAAACCCGAAAATAACAGAGACAAGGGGGGATCCAGGAAAAAAACCCACTTTAGCTAAGGATTGCGCGACTTTTAACGAACTCCCAATGCCAGTTTGGATGTCAGAGAACAAGGCGGACCTGTCAATCATCGTTGAGCGATACACCGTGAACAGGAGACTTGGCTTTTTGTTCGCCGCAAGTTGGGGCTGGTTGTAATCCCCGGGACAAGCCCGAATTCTTCCCCGCATCACGTTCAGCAGTTCGGGAATTCGAACAAGTGAGCCGCAGAGCGACAGGCACCCAAAAGCCGCAAAAGAAGAACAAAGTATGTCCCTTGCACACTCGATCCGATCAGCTTCTGGGTCCCCGAAAAGCTTCGAACAATTCCTGCGAACGTTTTTTTTCGTTGACTCTGCTTGGGTTTCGAAGGAATTATTTGGATTGGGAGGGACTGTATGTAATATATAAATCCAACCCGAGCGAAGGCTCACAAAGGTGTCATATAGACGGTTTGGGTTGGGTGTTTTTGTGGGTTTCTGAAGATTCGTCAGGTGTCATACGTCCAATTTCGCTTGGGCAACCTCGATGCAAATTATTGTCATTCACGAGCAAAAAATCCTTATCCACCTCTCTGATCAGTTAATTGACAAGCCCAAACCTGTGGAGTGAGGCGGCTGTAAGTCACTATAAGAGCACCCAAGCATCAAGCAACCTTTTCTTCTGTGACAGTTTTTGTGTTGTGTGAGACATGGGAATTCAATCCCGCACGTATTGCCACACGAGACCTGATCCAGGTATATTAAGTTCGAATTTCCCCTTCCTTTTGCTTCAAGTTTCCCATCATTTTACATACACACATACATAGGGCGACCAGAAATTCGATTCGATTTCCATCCTGGACGGCCAGCCATGCACATCGAGTGCGCGGCTCCAATTCCGTACACCGATTTCCTCCTGTCAGTCTTATGCATGTATACACGGATTTACTCAAGAGTCCCCACTTGATCCGGCTTTTACAGTGCGAAAATACCCAACAGGTCAATTGGGCAAAGACTCTTCAAGTTTGCCAGCTAAGGTCCAAAACCTGCTGTTTGATTGATGCATTCTTTCAGAACTAAATACAAAAACTGCTTAGAATGTGCTGCGCTTTTTCGAAGAATTTAGTAAAAAAGTCGTTTTTCAGAACTTCCAAGGTTGGAAAGCGCGAGCTAGTGGAGGCTTCAATGATAGGAACTAAACAATCTGTACTGGCTTTAATAATAAGCCAGAAATAACTATTAGAAGTGGGGTAATTTAATTTAAAAAAATCATTTTTCATAACTAGAGGTGGAGACAACACGAACAAAGAAGGTAGAGAGGTTTCAATGATAGGAAATACTCGATTTAGGGCTCCCGTATACCTTAGCTCGGGAGAGGCGGTTGGCGGGGGTCATTTCGGAACAACTTTTCGATAAAACCAGCGCATTTCACGAAAAAAGTCTTCGACAGCTAATGCACAACCAATTTACCTATTTTCGAATTAATTATACACTAGTAACGTGCAAATGAAGATTGCAACTATGCGAAATACGTTGCGTATGTCCTTTGGTTGTGCACTAGCTGCTAAAAAGCTAAAATTTAGATGCTTTCAAATCTTACTAGTCGTTTCGAGAAACTTTGTTCGAATGTTCGGCGACTTGATTTGGGACATTGTGCTGCTACTGTCAAATGTGGAGACAAATTGTACTTCCCAGAAGCAAACCAAACGTAGAAACTTTGCCGGTAATTAGCTATTTCTTTTTCCCCTTTCTTACGCAAGGCGTTGGCAAAACCATAACAAACATCAGCGCCATCTGCGAGTGTTTGGCATCAATAAGCTAAGGTATGCGGGAGCCTTACGACTATCTCTAAGAAGTAGAGTAATTTAATTAATCAATAAAAACTGAAGTTTAAACTTGAAAGTCGTCCTTTCGATAGTCAACTTGGCGACAGATGAGCTTTGCACGGGCAAGGTAAAGTGAAGATGTGGGTATTTCCATAGTGAAGATGTGGGTATTTCCACTTTGAACCGAGTTCAAAGTCAAACAAGGCAGGTCGTACCTGTAACATCACCAAGATGCTTGTAGACAGCCAGAAAAGCCATTTCTGCAGCTTTGCTACGCTTGTTGAGGCTGTCGACTTCGTTTTGGAAGCTTTTGAGCAGCGGAGCTACGGCCACCCGAATTTCCTGCAAACAAACCAACAGACAGACACATTACTTAATTAAGCAATTAGCGAATTGAAGCAGAAAACGTGTTAAAAAGCCTACACCGCCTTCAAAACCCTGCGCTTCCTACACGAAATGCTACAATCTACAATCTTCACAAATCCTTCCACAGTTTCCACAATCCTTGCGTCAGCTCTTTTATGCGCCAATACAACAAAAAGCGACGGATTTTTAAAAATTTTAGTGCGGGTTTAATTAAAAGCATTTCCTAAACCTAATTGCTACGACCAAGCTCTTTCACTCCATTGTTTAGGTACTCCTGCATGTCTTACTCGTACTGTTTTTGGGGTTTACAAATAAAATAAAAAATAGAAAAAAGGTTCCCCTCCGTACTTTCGAAATGCTCACTACCGTAGTTTTAATTACCAAGAAAGCAGCATATCAAGCGACTCCAGAATGCACGAGTATTGTTACACAAACACAAACGTTGAATTGACCATTATCGTAAATACGAATCTCATTCTTGGTGAGCTTTGCTATAGCATTAAGAGACCCAGACGAGCGTGAGAAAGCCCCAATCTTGCAATTAAAACCCTGCGCATTCCAAATCTCCTGTCCCATTCATCACCATTAATTTCGCATGGCTCATAGATTGCGGCTTTATCTCCTCCAGCTAAAAGTCTCATGTGTTTCTCTGTATGTGTATACGCTTCCAACAAACGTTTTCTGCCCTCTTTTCTAATGTGTTCATTGGTGGGAAATCACTTTTCTTTTTCTTTCTTCCCTCCATGGACCCATTTTTTACAGATACTGCATGCACCATCAAGCGCTTTAAGCCACTCTTTTTGCCCCTTAACTCTTTTTTATTCCCTCCTACACTGCTACGCTGACTAATTAACTCAAACAGCCATGTAACCTCTAACCTCTTTACTGCCTTCTGCTTCAGAAATTGCTGCAGCTCCTGCACACACACACTGTAGAACTCGACCCAACAAAACACAAATTTATGAACCTCTTCCAATCATCAGATTGCTACGCGGCTCCCGACAGTATACGTTCGGCGACAACCCCCACCCCCCAAAATAGTTTATTTCTACCAGGCCCGGGTCCTTCTTTTCTCTTCTCCCAAAGCTGAATCATCAAAGTAATCGCCCAAACGCAGTCACAATAACAGCCAGGCCAAAAATAATGCCATCATTAACTCGCCGAACATGAATTTCCCTTGCATAACCATAACCCAGGCCAGCTACCGGCGTCATCACCGTCCCAAAGATAGGCTGCGGGAAAACCAAAAGGTCGTTTCTTGCGTCGTATTTTATTTATTATTTTTTTCTTTTTCGCTTTGGGGTTTCCAATCTTTTAATGAGCTCTTATGAGGGTTACCTCCACGAACAAGCAATTAACTGGAATGGCCGCCATACAATTTTTAAGAATTTCTGCCGTCTTACCGAAAACAGTTCCGATAGCCTTAGCCAAAAAAAAAAAAAAAAAAGTAAAAAATCGCCAAAAAGAGACAAGACCCCATGTTGTTTGAAATCGAAAAGCAAACAAGGGGGAAAATTAAAAAAAATGAGCTATTTGTTATCGTTCTTTGCGTCTCCATGTTTAGATTATTATTAGGGACGCAAGCAGCAAAAGAGCAGCACACCTTATTATTCAAGGATGTTCTCGGCTGAAGTACGTCAAGCTTTGATGCTTGGAAGCTTGGGCTCCCTGCCATTTACCATTCTCCACGGCGGAGCGATTCAATCGTCGAAAAAGAAAAACTCGTAAAAACCGCTTCCTAAGAGAGCCCGACCGACACCACTCACATCTAACATCTTCCTCTCCCCGAAATACATCCTGGCGGACACAATTGAAGAAGCACAATTGAAAAAGCACACACTCCACCAAAAAAGGAAACTTTTGTCATTGGTGGACGCTGCTGTTCGCCTCTTTGTTGCATTTGACCCGGACCCTGGATTGGATGCATGGGAAAATTACCAGCTCCACAAATTGATTCTTTTCTTTTGCCAAGCTCTGTCTCTCTCTTTCCCTCCTTTAACGACCCTCTTCTTTTTTTTTCATTTTTATCCAAACCTTTTTCACCCTGTTGCAACACAATGAGCGTCTGGAAATGGCGAAAACAAAAATACGCCGGCTTCGAATCTCATTTGCATGTCATATACCTTCTCGGTTTGCAGTTGCAATCCATATTCGTCACAGTCGCGCTAAATAAGTCTTTTCGACTAGCTTCAGGGCGCAAAACTCTGGAAAATGTACATCCCAAACACGACATGCGCTCAAAAGCGAAATACTACTTATAAAGACTCATTTAAATTACCAAAAAATTATCTCCACCCTGATTCCCGGCTACGCCGGTGCGATTTCTACTGTTGGGCCTCCCGCAAAAAAAAAAGTCAGCGAAATTTAATAAGCCTGGTTAACTCTTAACTGCTTTCTGCGTTATGCGTGAGTTATGGCATTCGACAAAGTTGACGCTACCTGACAAACAGGAAAAGTTCTGCTTGTTGCGTTCCCTAGCTCGACCCCCGTTTTACAGCCTTAACTCATTATAAAGTGAAAAAATCACTTGACACGACACGCTTACCGCAACGTGACACATGAATTTCCAGATTATCTTCTTAGTTTATTTGTTTTTCTTTTGTTCTTAGAGTTTTTAGAGTTTTGGGGCTAATGCTTCCCGCTGGCTTGTAATAATTGGGTAGAATTAAGACACACGCTTTAATTGCAAAAAAATGAGGCACTAAACCCCGCAGGGTTAAATGAACGTGTGACACAATCCTAGCCCAAGTTACGCCCTAAAAAAGTACCCCCAAAAAAACAAGCAAAATAGTCATAAAATGAAAAAAGGGCAGAAGGAAAGCATGATCATGAATTGGATATATCCTACTGTTAAATTCATTGCTTTTATATTCCAGTGGGAGAAGAAACTAACCCAAATATTTCTCATCTCGGGGTCTCTCTCCCCACGCAATATTGTACATCAGCCGCGTCAAATTTATAGCAACAATCTGCATACCATGACAAAGCAATGCGGGGCGCTGGCATGTCAAACAAACGGAAGACAATTTAGAGAGCAGCATCTTAGCTACTATCCCCATCACAAGACCTCGGGAACATCTTTACTCTCTGAGCTGTAATTCAAAAAGCTTTCAAATTTGTTTCGTTTGAGCTAAAATACTGTTCAGAAATAAAGCAAGCGCCGTTCTCTTTTCCACGAGCCCTAAACCAAATTCTGTGCTGGACAAGAAGTATTTTTTTCTTTATTTTTTCCCCCCATGATGTTACCACCCAACAGTTCCATCTCCAAAACACCAGCCCAACCATAAAATAGAATAAAATAATAATAAATCAACTCAAAAAACGCAAACTTTTATTTAAAAAATAAATTCCATTTTATATGCATTACTTTTTTAATCACCTTTATTTACTTTGTATTCTTCTGTTACTTAACGCAGAAATACGATTTGAAATTCGTTAGATTGATATCACCGTTATGACGTAAACGACTCCTGGGCGGGGCCTTAAGCTCCAATTGGGTGTTATCCACGTGAACAAGTGAGAACCAGGCAGTAAATCAGTAAAGTACCAGCGATATTTTACCGAAACACTTCCTGCAACGCATTCATGCTATACTAGCACCACCATATAAAAGAATGGCCGAGAACGCCGTCTGGCACCGGCTTACGTCACAGCCTTCCAAACGGTATACAGTTCGAACGTTTTTCCCCCGCTAATCGCTTACTAACGCGACGTTAAAAGCAGGACCCAGTGCGCAAAACCCCGACAGAGACGTTCTTTATTTCATTATTGAAGTAAACAACCTTGGTGCAGACGTTATTTATTTCATTATTGAAATAAACGTTTAGGATGGTGGATGATGTCTGTGTTTGGTTTACCATTTGCCATTCATTACCCACACGTTTCGCTTAGGAAGTTAGTATACATAGAAAAACCCGGATTGTCAAAGAAGACTTAAGCCAACTTAACGCTATGCACTGAATAGCCAAGCCGAGAGCAAGGGAAAATCGCTCCAAAGCATCTTGTGTATATAAGAAGCTTACGGCGCTTATTTCTTACCGGAAATAACATGCAATCTGCGGAATGCAAGGTATTTCTAATAAATTGTATACACTGGCGTCCCTTTTCTTTTTTCTCCCCTTTCCAGTTCTCCTTTTGTGGGAATTCGTGGTCTCGATACTCTTTTATCAGAGCAATCCGAGTCAAGTGGGGAGATTTGCATAGCAAGTAGTCTCCAAGAATGGAACTTTGTGTTACACATCCATGTGGGGTGACTTTGGGTAGGAGGAAAGGGTGACGGACCTAAAGAAAGAAGAAAAAAAACGGAACAGGCGAGCTTTTTTATTCTGCGGCTTTGGCCTTTTATGTGAGGTCATTCCGATGTTGTTGTTTTTTGTTTTTTTGGTGGCTACTTCAAGTTTCGTTCCGGCGCCCCAGCAACTTCCTCGTAAATGTCAATCATAGCTTCCTGACATTGTGAATCACCACTCGAGGCTAAGAGTGCAATCTTCGTAAGCCAAACCCATTTCTTAGAAGGGAATGTCCTGCTTTTCTGCAGTTACCGTAACAAGTGTGCTTTTTGCTATTGCAAACAAGGAGCATTGGGTCCCCTCTTGCCTCCCGTACACAGCTACCATTCGCTCTCTCTCTCCTCTTGGTCGAGTCCATCATTAAAAAGACAAAACGAAAACGGTGTCCTTTGGCCTCTCTCTGTATACCAGAAAAACCGATTCAACATTCAGCAACGACGTAATTTACGCGGCATAGCACCGAAGTGACGTCACAAAGGGGACTTATGCAACGCTCGCTGCCCCCTTCCATTGGCTCGTTACTAATTTCATTCTTCTTTATTTGTTTTTGGATCTTTATATTCCTTTAAATTATAACTCAGCCTTGCGGTCATTCTCTCTAGCTTTTTATGGACTTTTGTCATTACTGCAACAAGCGAAAAGAGGCCCCAAACCCGTTTTCCTTTACTTTTTATTGGAGTGGATTACTCCCAAAGACTGCATGACAAATACGGAAAGAACACACTGCAATTAACCATGTTAGAAGTTTGGGCCATATCTCCTGACATTAAACCACCGTTCGTTTCCTCCGCTTGAAGACAAAACAAACCCAAACTCTCGCAAATGGGCGAAAAAAGACGCCATTTGAAGCAAAAAGACGCGGTTTTTCCCACTTCAGAGAACCTGGTTTTCCCTTTTGGGGGCGTTTTAATAATTCTGACACGTCGCTTAACAAACCCGAGTTTAAACTACGGAGCGTATTTGATTTCTATAAAGCTTTTGGACGCATAGTCCGTGACCCGCTTAATTCCCAGTGACTTTGCAACTTTCGGAAGATCCTAAACTGCAATTTTAAAGCATATGGATATGCTATTAAGATACAGTGTATAGATTGGATATACTTGCCTCTGAAATGCTCCTCTTGAACTCCCGGCTTTGCTCCACCAACCGCCTTCTTGAAGTTTCACTTTCATCTTGACGTTGTGCCAACGCAATTGCTTCACTGTCCAAGTCCTTCTGCAAACGAGATGAAACAAAAGAAAACTTTTAGCTTTTAAACATATATCCTCGACATTCTTCTTATTATATCTCTAAGATATCAACAACCTTGATCACTTTAACCGTAATTTTCAACCCTAAAATGAATCTAAGAAATATTAAATATTAATAAATATGAAATATATATATTTGTTTCCAAATAGCGGGCGCAAAACAATAACAAACATCAGCGCCATCTGCGACTGCTTTGCATCAATACGCTAAGCTAGACGGGAGCCTTGAGAATAAGACTACGATTTTGGATTTCTAAGAAAAAAAAAAATAAAGAAACTTGGTCGGTTTTGACTACCGCAGCGACTAGTCTATCGAGGAATTGATAAAACATCACCGCCATCTGTGACTGTTTTGCATCAACAAGTTAAAGTATACAGAAGCCTTAAATACAAATATTAGTACATTTTAAATATACATATTTTTTTCCAAATAGCGGGCGTACGCTTGAAAGCCTGTGTCCAAGCTTATTACAATCAATCATCAAGTTATCAATCTTTTACACGATTTAGTCTATAAAAACTTAATAACAAATTAGGAGAGCTAGGGAAGTGGGTGTAGATAATAGAAACAGTAAATATATTATATAATTATATTAAGAAACACAAAAAGGACAGGAAAGACACAAAGATTGCCACGACACAGTCCTGTTTTATTTCCCCGTCTTTAACCGTGAATGAGTAGAAAGACATTCGGGGACACGGGGGCCAAAGCTGAGGAGATCCATCAGCGCTGATTCTTCTTAATCATGTGAGCCGTTGACCAAAAAGGCGAGTCAAAAGGCCTGGGTTTTTGGCCATTCGCGTCAGGTCGAACCGGGGTGAGGGAGAAGCCGGGAAAGCTAAAGTTGGTCGAGGTGACAAAGTGGTTTACTCGCACGACTGTCTGTGATCTCGGGGACCGAGGCTGATGAGACGTCAAGGATCGGAGCCGTGAAATCAAAACAGACGTCCCTCGAGGATCAACGCTGGGGAAAACTACGGCCGAGAGAGAGAGATGTGGAAAGGGAAGGAGTCAAGCGAGTCGCACTCCTTACCACCACCACACATGACAAGTATCAGGTAGTTAAGGCAACCGTCTTGGCGCGAAATGACATTTTCAAAACGACATCTCGTCTATTCTTTTCTACCTCGAATTCCCCTGAGCCAACCATAGCCCCCTTCCTCTCCCTCGCTCTCTACCCCCCCCCCCCCACATCATATAGACAAAACACGCCTAAACAAAGAGAAAAAAGTTATCCCAGGGCTCCCAACAATGAAGATGGGGGACGTAGATTCGCTTTTCCGTTTACCCTTGAAATAAGTCAAGGAAGGTTCTAATATTAAGCGCCTTCCATCTCGATGACATCGAGAAAAGTTGCTTTTGGGACACTATAGCCAGGGTGGAAAACTCTCCACCGGTTAAAATCGTAGGTAAATTGCTTTCCTGATGGCAAGGCTTGAGGCTGTCAACTCTTGAAAGTCCGTGTCAATATTGGGCCATTCATTAGCAAGATAATAATTTCATTGGCAGCCTTTCCTTTTCTCCAAAAGCTTAGGCTTTCGCCGTTCTCATCAACGGGATCCGTCAAATATTGGCTTTAACGGAGGTTTGCGACACAAACGATGAGACAATAAGGCAAAAGAGCCAAAGTTGGAACCTTTCAGCGAGATGTGTTGACTCACGTTTTTAGAGCGTTCTCAACTCTTACCAAACTTTACGTGCCCCTAATTATGTACGTTCCTAAAAGACGATGAAGCTGAGATTCACTTATCCCCTCAAATATCCCGCCCACATACCCAATCCTTATCATTCCCAAGAAATTGAAAAAAAAATTCAATCGACCCATCTCAACCGAACTTGGTAAAAAACTGGAAGGATCAAGAAAACCCAAGAATTTCAATCAAATTCAAAAATTCAAAACTTTCAAATCAAATTGTAAATATTATAAAATTAAAACGTATTAATAGGAAATGATCTATACTGTACCAAGATGAAGAAATTCACAGAAAATAGATACCATTTGTTTTAATTAAAACGGATTATTTACCGTTGTCAAATCGGGAAGAAGGCACAAGGACGACTCGACACAAGGACGCCGGGTCCCGACAGAAGGGCGTCTAACCAAACCTAACCTAACCAAGCCTAAACTTGTGACGTATTTTTTAATACGGCTTAAGCACTTTCTGATCTCGTTGGCGCTTAACATATGGGCAGGGACTTTTTAAACTCGAAATTCTATTGGTCCCCTAAAAGACGACGGACCTGGCGTCCTTCTGTCGGGGTCCGGCGTCCTTATGTCGGGGCCGGGGTCCTTATGTCGGGTACACGGAGTACTTTTGTCACGTCGTCCTTGTGTCGCGTTGCCGTCAAATCAGAAACAGTTGAGTTCAACTTGAGAAAACTGACAGTCAGATGGTTTAAGGTCAACTTAGATGGGCAATAGGCTATTGCCTACGCCGATTAATCCATTTAAAAAAGGTCAACTATGATCAATGTAAGAGGATTTGATGTTGAAATGAGCCTTTGAAGTTCAATATAGCTGTTTGATGGAAATGAATAAGAAATTTACTTTAAGTTGACGTATCGGATTTAAATTTTAGGAGGTTGAGGTCAACAATTCCATATTCATGGATTTGACGCCGATGTTGAATTTTGCTTTATTCTCGGGTAGGAAATCCAATCGGAAATCCCTATTTTCAATTGTGTGCCGTCAGTTCCACTAATTAGTTTCACCTCGACTTGTTCCCGCGTTAAGCTCGGCATCATTGTCCACGACACAAGCTTTTCTCCGCTTTCCGCGAGTTCGGAACAAATTTTGTTTTTTTCTGGAATATAAATCGGTCATTTGTAAGGTTACACCGGGATCCAATGACACTTCGTTACCGGCTTCATTACTCTTAATTAAATCGCATGACAGAAAGTTGACAAAAACACAAGGAGAATAGAGATTCCGAGTCAGTGAGCCGTGCTCTTGCTATATAAGAAATTCAAGAGATATTTATTTTTTGTCTTATTTTCCACGCTCGCTTTTTCAAGTAGTACGTAAGAGCTTTAATCATGCGAGAAAACTAGTAATCAAAGCTTTGACAGCACAAGAACGTGCGTCTGGCCTGACAATATGAGCCAACTCTTGATTGATACAACCACTTCTCCTGGATGAAGTGGATGCATAATAAGACAAAGGAAAACGAGAGCCAGTGCAGCTTTTCTTAGTGCGCGCCCTCTTGAGAGGTCCAAAAAGCATGCTAATTTGCTTCGAATAACCTGAAACTTGGAGGATAATGGCAAAACATATTTTTCATATTTTTTCCCCTCGGACAAGGGCGTGCTTTGTACGTACAGTACACATATACATCCAGAGCAAACCTTTGGCTCTTTTCTAAATACGAGCCTCTCAATTTCCCAGAACTCTCTAAGGGGAGACGAATTCAAAGGAACATCGAAAAAAGAAACTGAAACGATCGTGCTCTCTGAACTCTCCTAAGATGAGCAGCTCCAATTGCTCCTCGATCAGGCCTATACAAGTTGTACGATAAAAAAAGAAGAAAAAAAGAACGCGTGTACGGATTTCAGAGCAGCTTTCCGGGGGCCCAAGGCCGGTACTTGTCTGGTAGTAATGAGATCTTGTTTTCTAATGTCGTATCGCCTCGTTATCAAATACCCTGAGGGCGTATATTGACCTCCGGGGCCCCACATTGAGATCGAATACTAGCCTCTTGTCCTTGTTAGCGGCCAATTGAAATGCCCGGACTTGTCCGTATGGGAAGCAAGATCGAAGGGGATGTTGTGTGCGTGCTTTACAAGTCAAATGGAAGTAAAACCGAGGCAAATTTCCCTCCCAAAAAACAAACCAAGAAAAATACACTTGGTAAAACGAACCCGAACGGCAACGCAGATCGAGGAGAAAAAAGAAAAAGACATGTAAAAAAAACAGAAAAGACAGGAAAAAAGATTGCTACGCCATGTCTAACTTAAAAGAGTCCGAGAATCAAGTCAAAGCGAGTCAAAGCGGCTTAACTTAACCTCAAGGAGATACAATTTTTAAACTGACGGTCAATACCGCAAAGAAATCTGGAGATTTGTAAGTTTTCCATGGCTTTTCCTCAATTTATTATATAGGGAATATCCCTTACGTTTTTAACAAGAAAATTCCATCATTCATGTTACTTTTATTGGGATCAAAACTTATTGACGGGTCAAACTTGGATGGGTGAAACGGATGAAAGTTTCGGGCGGGAAAAAAAATAAAAAAAAGATTCGGCAACGTGACAGATTATCCACAATTTTGCTCCTTGATCGGCTTGTCTAAACCCAGCATTAAATAAAAGATAAATACCAGAAAAGCCTGGTCGCTGACATGTCTACTGGAAGAAAATAAAGGGGGGAAAAAAGACAAAAAAGAATAGCTCCATGAACCGCTTTTGCCAGCCCAAAAGTCCTGCTCACACTATATACACTAACTTATGAGGCCCATTTGGTCAAGTGCAAGCGCGTCTTTCCAATCACCGGGCTCAAATCGAGTGTGATTTCGGGTAAAAAATGAGGGCATCCCCGGTTCAATTGCCCGCTTCTTACTGTTGGGCTATAACCTGTCATGAGGTCCTGCCTCATTTGTCGCCCTTATCCTTTATCCCAAGCTGCCCTCGGAATAACTACTACACTAGCGCTTGTGTACTAACCCCTTACGGTACAAAAGTAAGACCCAAAAAAAGTTTACAAAATGAGGCTCAGCCAACGCCAAACAAAGAAACGAAGTAAAACTAAGACAGAATATGGTGCAATTGCAAGATTGAAAATACTGTGCAGAAGGCGTTCAGTTCCGCAAAGACTCGCTTCTTCTACTAAAAATACACAAATAAATCAATAAAAATGCCTTTTAATACTCAGATAGCAATTTTCTTCGACTTATGAGCGTCTTGACTTATTTCAAATATTCCCAAGCCGCCATGTGTCGGTTTTTTCAAGACAAAACTGCCCTTATTGATCCTCTTCAAACAGGTTATCTTATTTCCTAAGCCGCATACTTAGCATGACTGCTAGTGCTCGGCCCCATCAAACCCACGAGAAAAGCCGAATTCTCGTCTCGTAAAAACCCACTGTAGTCCCCTCTTTTGTTTTACTTCAGCATTACAGGTCTATTTACCTGACGTTTATAGTCAGCCTTAGCAAGCAAGGAAGCAAGTACAATACAATCAAAAGCTATACGTATGTCCAGTAGATGCCGCTTATTGTGAGCACTGGCTATTAGAGAATCAGCCGCTTTAGAGAATCAAATGGTAAAGAACCGATCCAAAATGGTAAAATTAAAGCCTGGTGCACACTGGAGTGTCGTTTATGTCAACTTTTGGCACACAAGCACAACGGACATACGCCTTTCCGCCAATCACAGATTAGGTGATTTTACTAGTCGTATGTTGTGTATGTTGACATACACGGCACTCCAGTGTGCACCAGGTTTAACCGCATTTTAATCGGCCATTAGAATCAATGTCGAAAGAATCTTCACACGTACAGTAACGGAACTACAGTAGTGATTGTTACATGGCTTTGCATATTGACCCGTGACATTGCTTTTACGTCGTTCTGACCAATCCTGTCATTTCTAGCCTACTACAACGCTCATAGAGAGAAATCCCTTCGAAACCACCACACACCAGTTGATTAAATGATCAGGTTATTCAGGGAAGTCGACACAAGGACGACTCGACATAAAGACGACTCGATATATGGACGACTTGACATAAGGAAGACTCGACATAAGGACGACTCGACATAAGGACGACTCGACATAAAGACGACTCGACATAAGGAAGACTCGACATAAGGAAGACTCGGCATATGAAGTCGACATTAAAAAAGCCAGTAACCGAATTTCGGTTCGAATCTCCGCTTAATATTCAATGTAGTCAATATTCACTTGACAAACGTGACCCCAATAAGCAGCATCTACTGTATATATCTTGTTTTGTTTAAATTCATAGAGATATATCCGCAGCTATGGTAAACGTCGCCATAAAATCGGCGTTCAAGCTGGTCCGGGAGGGAAAGAAGTCGCCTTGTATATTTCACTTGCACAATTTGCATATCTACTTTCACCATCCAATCGCTTCCATTTCTATGCAAACCTTCCGCGTCTTTGGCCCCAGCAAACTCCATTTCATTTGACTATCATTCAAGTCTATCTGAAAACAATACATCTGTCCCCATGCAACAATGCTAGCATTACATCAGTATTGCCACACCAGAAACCCAAGCATCCTCAGACTCCCCCCAACGCTCGTCAAGAACTTTTCCTGCATTTTTTACAACCCAAACAAGAACTCGCAGCTTATTCTTTTGGGGGTTTGTTTAACATGGCGCAACAATAAGCCAATAGTACAACAGTGTCTCCCCCCAAACCATAATATATATCGATCAACCCATCACTCCGGGTCGTATCTCGCCATTTGAACGCACAGTGGGCAGAAAGACCAATTTCAGGGTGTCCCAAGGATCAAAGAAAAAGGACTTGCTTTTTCTCTGCTGTCCACGGCCACCCCGGATTCCCAAGCACCTTTCACGTTTAACCCCATTAAGGGCCCTGAAATTGACCCTTCCTGACAGCATCCATGGAATGGCCCCCGTCTTGTGGGGGACCTTAATCAAAATGTACAGACAAGAAATGGTTGTTTTCTTTGAAGTTCCCTGAGACCCGAAGTTCCGAGGATACCTATTGGCCATTTCCGAACGTGGCTCGCGTTAATAAATAATTCGAGTGCGGCACACCCCCTACCCCTGCTTGCAGCTCACGCTTTGGCTGCATGGAACTCCAAGAAACCCTTCCAAAAGGGAAAAAAGACACCAAATTACAGTTGAAAGCCATCCCCGTTTGGGGACCAGTTAGGCACTGGGGATTGATCAGCTCTACGTTACTAAACAGAGAGACTACAGATTTTTCACGCCAAAAAAGATTTTTTTAAAAATTAGCTATTGCAAAATACTGCAAGGAGAGGTCCCATGTAACCTCGTGTGGGAGGGCTAGAAACTATTTTTTAAATCAGATATTGCGAAATACTGTGTAGGACTGGAAGCAACAAAAAATAACTTTGTTCTATGATGAGCCAGGGATTACTTCCAATGGTTTTCTGCCTTTATCAAATCAGAACAGTAGGCCACCTTATAACTAGCTTTAGGTAGCTTGGGGGTCCCTAAGACAGCGAAAGCTCATGTCTATAGCTACGAGCTCTGTAACATCGGCAGCCAAGTTCCACTTAAATGAGGATTAATGTTGGCGTCATCATAAAAGAATGCTCCCCGTCAAGATGGTCAGTCTGGCGAGCTGCCGGTTCCGTGTAGTATTTCTGTACTTATGGCAGAAGGTGGTTGTTCTCTCGGCTGTCCTTCTTACGTGGATATTGCTGCTAGTTTCGCCCGAGTAATCTGGGTGATTTGGGTGTCTGACTCGCTCCGACTCCCCTCTCCGCTGGGCCACTACACTCACAATACGACGCGGGTGGAGCGAGAACGAGAGAGAGAGAGGCGGCCAAAGCAACAATGCTCTAATGTTAGAAGAAAAGCAAGGAGAAGAGGCAAAGTTATTGAGTTCATTAGAGATCTCATAAGGGCGAAGGCCACTTGGGCCGTCAGGCACCCAAAGTATTAGGATCCATGGACCCGAGAAATAGAGAATCATGGATGATTCTTTAAGCTATGGCAAAACTTAAGAAAACCCGGAAAACTTATTTCCTTTTCGGGTCGTTTCCATAAAGGCCAAAGCCCAGCCACTATTAATCTGGATGAGTTCGTAATCAATGTTGTAGTGGAAACTTCTATTGCGTTGTTCTCCTTCTTCTTATTGTCTGCTGCTATTTCCAAGTGCGGTTGTTGGCTTTTTAGGCCATCCAGCCGTTTTGGTCATTACATGACAGTGCGGCAGCAATAGTAGAATCGCATAAAACGATGAAAGGAACTTTCGGGGAGCCGCTTGGGTTTCATGTCGAGGGATGACGCGACGATGGCTGATGAGATGAGGACTAAAGGGTGGGAAAGAAGGGCGTTCGCGTTTGTCATTAATGCTATCAATTATCTTTTCGTCCCGATGCCGGGGAGATTTCGCTCTCCTCTAAGTCTATACTTACTTGCCGCTTCTTTTTGGCTACTGTTACTCTGCTCTACGGCTTCTGCTGTAGTGCTTGCAACGGCTGCCACGCACTATAAGAAAAGCCCGGTTCATTTCCAGTGGAGCTCTCTGCAACTAAGCCTCCCGTTCCGGATTCAATAACAGCAGCAGAGCCTAATGAACGGAGACGGACCGCACCAATTGAAGACGATAGTCTGGCATCAAACTTAATGCTCTTTAAGCTCGATGCCGTAATCCCTTGCTCCAAGACACGCCTAGTCGCTCTCTGCGTTTTCCTTTCGCAAGGGTCTGAGTTAATAAATGGATCACATCTCCTTCGATTAAAACCTCTGCAGTACTATAGAACAAAACCCAAGCACAGCCCTTACGTCATCTTCACAGCACCCTAAACTATATTTACGAGGATAAGAGGAACTCCCCAAACGAAGCCACTAGGGCACAAAGATTTTCTTTGCCATGACGGATGCCGACCAAGATTTCAAGTGCAAGAGTTATGGCGCCTTTTCAATGAGGCATAACGACTCGATATTTTCAATCGACAATTGGTCCCGGTCGCCTGGCCTCCCACAACACGCTTCCGAGCCGGAATACAACGGCTTGAGACGTGTATCTCAGAAGGAACAAATGGCCCAGAAAATGTTTTGTAGACTGAAAAAAATATACAAAATAAAAATAAATAAATAGATATATAATAATCACTATCGTGGCTGCTTGCCAAAGTGTCTGGCATCTGCAGAAAAAAAGGGCCATGGTGCAACCAACATTTGTAGAGTGCTGGCTACTTAACAATACGCCGCTATGGATGACGAAAAGAATGAAGGCACGCAGTTAGAATCTTGGAATTGTAATAAAAAGAGGAAAATAAAAGAGCCATCACTGATATGAAGAGCTTACCCACTTGCCCACCGCAAAGCTTGGGGAATTTCTAGTAAACCTAAAGTTGTATTTTCTTTAGCTTTTTTCTCCCGTTCTGCCGACGTACCGAAAAGAAAGCAACCAAGTAACTTTTCCCGCAGCATGGAAATATTGCCACATTGGTAAAGCGAAATGAAGCTTGTGAGCCGAGGGCTTTACAACAAACCGACTGCATCTGTTGGAAGGTTTAATCGACCGTAATTGGAACAAATTTTCTGGAACTCATGACTTTCAAAATCCACGCCCCCAAGTAATTCCCTCGACAGTTTTCTCTTGCTACGATCGCTAGCCGATTTACGATTGCCTCTATTATTGAAACGCATCGATTTCAATCTTTAGAAAACGGTAGAAAAGAAAGGAAAACATGATTGCTTGTGTCTCGGTTATTTCCTTTTCTTCGAAACATAAGTTAAGACCCCAGTAGGAATTATACGCTCGGTTTTGCCCATTGCCGATAATATGGAGCAATAGAGGGCGCGCACAGAACTAAGTTTGGGGATGGGGGGGTGAATAAAAATGTTTATCGTTGGCCACAATCGCCCCCGAGTTTTCCAGTTCAGTTCTTCGCAGACTTAATTTGCAATTCAAACGAGGTTTGGCCATATGCTATGTGCTATAGCCATAGCAATATACATACAACAACAAACCTTGTAATAAATGACCCCCTCGTGGGTCTCTGCTCCGATCTTCCTTTTCTTTTTTCTTCTTCTTTTGCTGGCCTTTCCCCTCGTCGTCTTTTCTTTGCAACCTCTAACTCTGATTGATTGAAACATCGGAAGTTGGCTCCGGAATAAGCTCGTTTAAATGCAAAGACTATTGCTGCCTTAATTGGACGAACTACAGGAAAAAAATAAGTCTTCAGTACGACGCCATTTTCCTTCTTACAGTTACACCAGAACGGATGCCAGTGTTTCGTTCGAAATAAGGCTTACTTGCTCAACAGCAACAATGAACAATAAACCCACAACTTGAACTAAAATTACTTAGAATATAGTGTAGAGTTCGTCTACTTATTTGAATACCTGCTTTTAAGCTTTAGCATATTATATTCACTTCACTTTCACAAAGTTAAACGTTCTACGTTGTATACTGGCAAAAGCAGACGGCATTTTCCCATGTTTTAGGTTTGGGCGCGAAAGTGTGGCGGGTCAAAACCCAACCCGACCCGTCGAGCCGCGCTAACGCAACGCCCCTCAAAGTCCAAATATGGTCTTGACAACAAACTTTTCCTCAAACCAATTTCAACTCGCCAAAAACAAGTCCTGATTAGTATTTCTAAAACAAAAATTGCTCTGCATAGCTCAATATTAATACTAATTTATTAGGTTCTCTACAACAGCAAAGTGAGCTTACCTGCAGTCCCAAAAAATCAAAACTTTTCCACGCACTCACCACTGCACTCACTTTAGAAGCCATTTTGTCCACTACTGCCTTGACGTCAGGAAACTCCGCCTCTCCTGGCCTATTGTTCAGAGTGGGTGGTGCGTCCGTTTGTAAACACGATGGCGACTTTTCAATTTCAAATGTTTCGTGATTTTAGCCAAAGCAAGTTAATTAAAGATCTAAAACAGGAGCAGAAAGAAGCTCCAAGTCGGGCGAGCACTAGAAATATTGTTGGATTGACCGACCATGCTTTCCTTATTTGGGATGATGTTGATTGTTGCCTCCTTGCCCAAAGCTTGGCGCCAGATTCTTCCAACAATAAGAGCAAACCTTATCAAGTAATTATTTCTTTCGTTTAATAAGGTTGAGTTTCATTAATTCATGGTTACTTCAGGATAATTACTCACCTAGTTTTTTAGTATTTTAAATCTGTTCTGGGCAGAATGAATCAGCATATAGTAAGCACGCGTTTATCCCTTATTTCCACATTCCAGCATGTGAGGAAATCTAATGCTACTAAATAAGAAGAAGCAATTCAAAGTTTCAAAGTTTGTAGTTTAATCCTCAAGTCCGTTAAAAATAGCCTTTATTTTCTGGTCTGTGCGTAGGATATAGTTCCTTTGTCCAGCTGAGAGAACAAAGATGAGCCTGTAGTATAGCTTCTGAAACAAGTTACCGTGTAAAGTGATTTACACTGCCGGTTGTGATGAATTGAGACAAGGCGACAAGTATATGGGACCATTAGAAGAAAGCTTTCACTGATTTTGGATAAATGGAATTATGAGAAAGACAAAAGACCCTATAAAGTGTGAAGCTGAAGCCTGAACAGAGCTGAATCAAGACGGGAGTCGCCGTTTCGCGGTCTGCTGGTCTTGATTTGAGCCCAATGTAGCGTACTCCACGAGCAAATGGATGTTGCGAGGTCGAAAGGCAAAGGAATCAAGCACTTTGGGATTCTTTACCGTATTACAGAAGCTGCCCTGTTATCAACCAAGTTCGGCCAAACGTTTGAGTACCTCGGCTTAAAAGTTTTAGTAGCGGTTTGTGATCTGCTGAGGAAAATCCAATGGGTTCATTTTGCTTCCAAGCCAAAGTCGGGAGGCTTTGCCCTCTCTAAAAGACCATGGGATTCGCCTCTGCTTCTATAGTCTATAAGCTGTTTCATTCATTTCGTGATCATTCTTTTTAAGTTAAGACAAGACCTAGAGGCAACCTGTTAATGATTCAGACTACTTACGCCGGCTTGATCTCAATACGAAACGACTATTGCTCAGTGTTTGCTTTTCGGGGAGCTTATACGATAGTCCAATAAGCTGCTTATTGTTGTTGTTTTCTGTCAGTATTGTACTTGAAATGAACTAGAAATAAGAAGCATCCTTCATCATAGTTGGCAGTCCTAGTAAATCATGTAATGCTCAGCTAAGCCTGCAAGTAATGCTTCTTGCATGAGCATAGATCTTTAATGGAATTTGTAAATACTAGTCTGGTATTTGCATCAGGTATTATTCACAAGCCCCTGTCTCGGTACATGAATGAAGGACCTAAACCTGTTTACTCCCATCTTTTGTAATATCGCATCACGTCTGGATCTTGGTACCGTATTTCTCAACTGTTCAGTCTTTAGCTCTTGGATTAACCATAATTCGCCGGTGGCGTTTCACGCGCACGGTTCTTTTTCGCATTTAGGTTTCGGAATTTTGTATTTATTATTTTGCTGTGCTTAGCGTTTATAGCCGAGAATACAAAGCTTGAATGGTTGAGAAAGGGCTGAGTTGAGTCAGGATTGAAGTCAGAGGGATGAGTCGTGTGTGAGTTTGGGTTGGGGAGGCAAGCAGCTCGGGTTTAAGTTATGCTGCAGGTCTTATTTATCGTGGTAAGGCGATGTGCTGATATGGGAGCCGATACGGCCGGGAGCTCTGCTTCCGACTCATCAGCCACTGCGCCTAATTAGTCCCTGAGGAAGCGGCCGGAAATGCTTTCAAGGCGAAGCCCCGGCCGGGACTCCCGAACGAATCTTCTTCCCAGCATCAGCATCCATAGATAACCCTCTCCTTTTCCCTCCCTCCCCCCTGCGCCTTTTTCTTTTCCACCCATGCACCATACTAGCTTTTTGGGCAACCCCTGGCGCTTGAGCTTAATGGCCCGGCGACCGGTCTGATTAAAACCGTTTTGCATTTCCCCGGCTGGCAATTATAAAAATCCCGTAATGGGTAAGCGGGAGCTGAAGTCACTATAGTGCGACTGGGAATCCGGAATACAACATGGGCAGGAGCGAAAGGGAGAACCGAGTTTGGGTCATTGAATTGTTGGAGCGAGGAGGAAATGGGGAGGAATCATTATCAGAGGAAGGCGGGCGTTTTTAAGATAAAGGGAACAGGGAATGAAGCACATTCGTTTGTATTTTAATTTCCAGTCTTTTGTTGTTTGGAACCCCCCGCTTTTGCCTTTGCTGTTCCATGTATATGGCTAAGGCACAAACCTTCAATTTGGGTAGCGGGCCCAACTTTTACACGTGTCATATAATTTTGAATCCGATTAGGTCTCTATTGTGCAGCTTGGACAGTTGAGGACTTTATGAGCCGCACTTTGAAGAAGTTTCTCGCTTATTTTGGCTTTTTTTCCTCCTTGACTGTGTGTTTACTGATCTTTTCCTTCGTTTTCGTTTCGTTTTTTGCCGTAAATAAAATCTTAAAGCCCGAGCTAGATTGCTTGGAGTTTACTTTTGGAGCTGTGATACTCCTTAAACTTCTAAATCGGTTTCGTTAATTGACACCAAGAGCTGTCTCTGGGCTAATTGCTCTTCTTTTATCTTGCCCGAGTTCTTACTGAGGGCTCAGCCTCGCTTTTCACACGTTGCCAAGGGAAAATAAGTGCTGCAGTTGTATGCATAACCTTATTAAAAGCTCCGAGGAGAGACATTTAGGCGCGACATTGGAAGAATGGCTTTGTTTTCCGGTCCTGGTCAATTTAAAAGTTCATTGGGAGCCGGCGAAAGAAAGTTAAAAGAGTCCCTAAAGGGAGGGAGAGGGTATAGGAAAGACTCGGGGTGTTTTTTAGATTTTTTTTATTTTCCTTGATTTTTTCTCTCGTTGGGGCGATGTGTATAACCCTGGCTTCGACTTGATAAGAGGTCTTTCCTAGGGTTTTAATGCACTTCCTGCGTCAATGGGTGAGGGGTTGAGTCGCTCATTTGCATAACGTGAAAAGCGAAGGCGTGCGATGGATGTGAAGACGGGGGAATGCTTTTGCAAGCGACCGACGGTGGGCGGCGGTTGGGAAAGAAAAAGACAAAAGCAGTGCCTTTCGGTCGATTGAAAACTCGGAGCTTGATGAACAAAAGCAAAAGAAAAATAAGAGAAGAAGCGGAAAAGAGTTGCACGGACCATTGGCTTGGGTATCTCGTGAGCTTTTTTCGGGCTTAATAATAATGAGATTTGTGGTGGGAGCGAAGAGGACATGTAAAGTAGAGCCAGGCAAAGGCAACTTTGACACCCTTGTCATTACCAAGTTTAAATGGAGCAGACCGAGTTAGACAAATGCCAGGCTTGCCTCCAATGAATGTAAATAGAGAGATGCTGGCTTTCTTTTGCTTTTCAGCTTAGCTAAAACAGACGACTTTAATTCTTATCGTTTTTCCACCCTTATGCCTCATTTACTATCCCTTTCAGAACGTTCCAAGGCGCTTTAACAACCAAAAAGACGCGTCGATCGCTGATAACTTGCTTCGTATTTACGATTTTCGTTGTATTTAAATTTTTTCTCTACGTTTCAGACGCTCGTTTTGACGGATCCACCCTTGTTTCAAGTCAAATACGTCGTTCCCAGTCCTGATGGTACCAGTGTTCTATTGTATGGTCTTCAAGGTGTCGTAATTGTCGAGTTGCCGCATCACTGGAACATTAGACAGGACAACTTCAAAGAGAAAATCTCTGTCAAGTAAAATCTTCATAAAATTCTTGTTTCTTTGCATAAAATTTATACAGATCTTAACATAGTTTTTTATTTTTATTTGTTTTTGCTAGATCGTATCCTCTGGGCGAAAAGGTAACCTTGTACAATCCTAATATCACTGTCCAGAAATGTGCCTGGCACCCTGGCTCGCCAAACTACACCCATCTCTTCGTCCTAACGTCGGATAATTGCATGAGGTGAGTCATGATTTGGTGGGGGACGTCCGAATTCTCTTGAATCGGAAGCAAATTTTCCCTTTTCGTAGACTTTACAGCCTGGACGAGCCCGAACATGCCCTGCAAGTCATCCCGGTGGGCAAAACGACTGGGCAGAGTCTCGTGACCAACAAACTGAGTTTTTCGGCTTCACTTGGGGAGGTGGCCGTTTCCTTTGACTTTGGTTTGCCTCTGAATAGCGCTGATCATTCCAAGTACATCTCCCCGGAACGTGCCTTATCCAGGCTCTCGCTGAAGCACAGCAATCTGACCGACGTGCACATTCTGGCCGAAGATGGGAAGGAAAAGGAATTGGAATGGCCGGTCTATGTACTCAAAGGCAATGGCTATGTTTACACGTTTATTAGCAACTTGTGGGCGCTGTCCAAAAGCCGCACCACGGTACACGGTCCGGTGCCCATGTTCCCGCCAGCCGATGATAATTACGGCTCGGATACTTGCGCCTTATTGTGTTTGTCCACTACTCCACCAATGTTGGTTTTGGCCACTGCGGGATTGACACTGTACCATGGCATCGTTTTGCCTCGCGTTGAGGGCGAATCCACTGGGGATGACGACGATGATTTAGCGGTGTGCATTTCCGTTTTTATTAAAAATCTTTTTTTCAAGAAGATAGGTTTTTTCTTAACGGTTTTCGTTGTAGTCGCTGCTCTCCTGGTCCAATATTAGCACGGCAACGCACTCGCCAGCCCAAAATGTGATGCACGTGATGGAGGCGTTAGAATTAGAAGCGGGCTTGATCGTGGACAAGGAAATAAATATGGATGGCGGAGTTCAACTGCTGCGAGACCCCACCACACCTGCGAGGTTTGTTTCTGTCGTGCTAATTGAACACAAAGGCCCCTTTTATCTCGTGTTTTTCCTTCTAGGTACTACGTATGTCACCAGGCGGGGGTTCATGCCGTTTCCTTGCCCATGGTGCATCGTTTAGTAGAATTAGCCAACGTTTCTGATGGTTAGTCTGAAGTTACCTCCCCGAAAACTTTGTTAAGTTACAGAAATGTTCTTCTCGTTTGCAGAGGAGTTGAAAGATCAGCCTTCGTTGAATCTTGGGGAACCCAGTCACGTCGAACATGTGGTGTGCACGCAAGTACTCGATATGTCCCCCGCGCCTATTCAAGGTCTTGTATTGTACCCGTTACCGCCGGTATTGTTGGGTCTACTGAGTTCCTACGATCTGGTGGTTCTACCATTAGCACCCATGTTATTGCCCTCCGTCCCTACTACGTCTTTATTGTCATTGCAGAAAGGAACGAAGGCAAATGTGGAGGTATATCGGATACGCTATAGCTATTCCGGAACGCCTGCCATTATTTACAGCCTTTTCTATTGTAAATAGGTTTCGAAAAACCAATTTGAAAATCATATTCGCCACTTACTGCAAAGGAAAACATCCCAGCCGCAACTGAAACTGTCAGGACCAGAACCTCCCATGCAAGAAGCTTTACAGGTATTCCAATTTGTGAGATTGAATGTCTTGTTTCTCAAGAAATTTGCATTTACAATTGCCTCGTGGTGCTGCAGCTTTTCACTCATTGCCTCCAAGTGCTGCGAGAAGAGTACATCTTGAAACAAGACTTGGCGCGCGAGGAAATTGAAAAGAAGTAAGTTCGGGATCCGTTGACACGTCAGTTTGAAGCAGTTTGGGCTTGTTACTAGGTCTCGCTTGTCGCGAATGCAGAAGACGCAGCAATTGGAGGAAATGTCAATGTTGAGTCAAGCAAAAAGCGAGTTAACCGAGACTGCACATGTATTGGCGGATAAATACGAGGACGCTAAGGAGAAGCGAAATCAGCTCATGGAGAGGTGACACATCATTTGTTGTTTTAAACCTGGTCTAATACGCTGTTCTTAAGGCTTGAGAGCGTGCTATTGCAAGTTCAGAAGGGCTCGCCAGTTGTGTCTGATGCGGAAATTGCAATGAAGAATGACCTACGCCAAACTCGGGACAGTTTAGCAAGTTTACAGATTGTCCTGGAGAAGCTCAAGCGCAAGAGTAGGGAATTGGAAAAGCAAAGGACAGTCAAGCAACACGACGCAATGGAAATTCAGCTAAATTCGGTGCAACTTAAGCAAGTACACAACGTTCTTGCAGATCAGTAAGTCGAATTGTGTTATATATTCCGTACATACGTATACAATGCTTTTCTTATTATTTTTAGGAGTGCCCAGTTAAAAGCCTTGGTACAAACCGTACAACAAACGAGAAAGTTCTACGGAGCCTAATCCTATTTGGCAAGTATTGCCTGTTCCTTCGCGACCATAAACATCTTGTAATACAAATACTTGAATTTGGATCAAATGTTCTCTTTTTTGTATTCGTGTGTGGGGATTCTAAAGTCTGGAAATCGCAAATATTTCCAGACAATTTTCCGATTTTATAACGAAATTGTTGTCAAAGGGTAAATTGGACAAAGGACAAAGAACCAATCTTGTTTTAGCCAACTTGACTCGCGCGTGAACGTCTCCCCCAAAATAACAAAGGGAGACAACCAGGTAACTTTTTATACAGATTATACGAGGCCTTCTTCCATTCAGTGCATAGCGCGACCTTGCTTGGAGTGCGCGGCTACTTTTCTCCGAAGGATACCGCACAAGCCCCGTGTTTTGCGAACGTGAGTTCCATTTCCATCCCTAATATTTTTCCCCGTTTATTTTCCCAGTTGTCCTTGCCATACAGAGTTTATAAGGATCGTCAGTCTCGTGCCAATGAGAACTGATTTTGGGGCATATTCCATCAGATATATAGTTCCCATTCTTTTATCTATCCGAAACAATGGCGACTCGGCTTCCGCTAGCCCTGCCAACCCAGGACAGAAGAAGGCAGAAATCCATGCCAAAACCTGTACAAACTGGAAAAGAAATTCGACCTAGACACCTGAAGCTGTCTAAGCGGTTAAAAAATCTACGGAGCAGCCAATTCCCGGAGCTGGAAGACAACTTCAATAAGATCCGGATGTCTATCAATATGAAATAAACACCTTGTATTACATACAATGGAATTTTGCAATGCTACAAGTCTAAATTAACAGCTTGGGTTTTTATTTACATCCTATTTTATATAACAAAGGCAGGGTTAACATAATAACTCTCTCTAATTGGAGGCTCCCTTTCTGGAGCCTCCAATTCACTTCTCAAACTTTCCAATTCTTCGAGTCCGTGTAATCGGACATTATAGGTATGGATTGCTAGTTTTYGCCRGAAATTCAAAGCAATAGCCAAGAACACAAACATGATGGGTATAATTAGAGCTGTTACGCATATAGCGGATGTTATGGAAAAGGAGTACAATTGTACCCAAGCCACGAGGCAAAACTCGACCAAAAAGAGCGTAAGACCAATGACGGTTGAGCACATCCAGGCCAACTCGATGTAACCCTTCAATTCATCGTGTGGGGATTCATAGACCAAACTAAGTGAGAACAGTATTAAATAAAAACGATATAATTTGAGACATAGCATAGGCTTATTTACCCAATATGGTGGGTATTGGCAACGGCGTCTATTTTAGGTAAAACGCAGATGCTGATCATCAAAGCCAACAAATGGACTGAAATCAGTATGGAAGAGACAATTGAAAACGGAATCAAGATGCTTTCCGGAACCTGGTGATTTAGATTGACCTCCACCAAGCCAGTCTATAAAGTAGTTTTTGTTAAGAATTAATTAAAATGTGTGGCATAAAGTTACCATAGCAAATCCTGCCAGCAAATCCGAAGAATTGGACACGGCTTTCAGCTTGGCTCGACTGACATGTAACCTCTTCCATGATAGAAATTCGGGACTGGTTTCACCGTATTCTTTTTTTGGTGTTTCCTAAAATCATTTTTAATTATAGAAACTTTTGGACTAACGGATCTTTTCATTTCTGGTAATACGTACGTTTTTAGCGCTGCTTATGCTTGTTGCTGTAGAATGATTCTTCAGCCCGTAGGTTGATGCATGTTTCTGTAAGTGCAAAAGAGCCGAAGCAGCTTGTACAGTTTTCCAATGATGTTTCCGGCTTTCTCTCTGTGAACTTGACTCCGGTAAGGTACTTCCGTCCAGTGTCAGTGGAATATTTTCGTTATCGAGGGGAAAATCAGCGAATGCATTTGGTGTGTACGACTCACTTCGCTTTAAGATACCATTGCCTGTCATGTGTCGCTTTTCGGGTGGCGAGTTTCGTATAGCTCTTCCATCCATCATGACAAGTGTGTTTGCACTCGCACTCCGTCGTACGTTAGTCGAACGTGATAAGTAAGCTACTCGTTCGTTACGTCTTATGTCATCATCGAAGCATATTTTTCGCGTGGTTGTATCATCGATGGGGTTGTTCAATTTGCGAAGTGTCTCCGATACTTGCATATGAACGTTCACAGCCTCGAGCAAAGGGCTATAAAGTAAAGATAACATGCACAGATTAGAGTTTCTATCTATTGCTTGGAGCAACGAAACACTTGAGTTTTCTCGTCTATCTTATCCGCTTCAAGCAATGATTCAAGCAATGATATCGCGTGTTTTACCTTGAAGAAGGATTAAAGTTGTAGACCCATATCACTTGTTTATTGATATGAAAGTTAAGGGTCAAAAGGGTACTCAAGGCTTTAAAAAACCACAAATACGCACAACTATGTTCAATATTCTTACCTTACAACTTTCGCCATTGTAGGGAATGGGTTTTGCGACACTCAAAAATTGCCTACGGCCGAAAGGTGCCCGTATAAAGTTCGCACTGTGTATAGTGGCTGACTGACGATTCCAAGCAGCTTTCACGATGCGTGCTGAAGAACGAAAGTCGTACGATTTATTTGGTATCAATTGGAACCAGGTAAAAGCTATACGGCATTACTCCCTGAGAATTTTAAACCCACGTTCACCGTTGCGCAATAAAGAGAACTTGTGACAAGGGAAGGCTTGTGAATACTAAACAACTAACGTGGTATAATGTCGTAATCTCTCCAAACATATCTTGTTTCCTTGAAACACCAGATAGCATTTTTAGTATTTCAATAGCATAGAAAAGAAGAGTTATTATCCAAATAATACATTCTTGTTTATTAGGGAGAACACCCACACATATTGCACAAAAGGGTATAAAAAGGGCAGGACATACGAATTTTGTTTTCGACATAGATAAACTCAATGGAGAGACGTAATTTCGCCTACCAAAAGCAGAGCGGGCAGACACGATTTAAGTGAACTCCCTGATCACTTAACAAACTTTGGTTTTGCGAGTATAATGATAATATATGCTTTTTTA